>JANCMC010047872.1:176872-207140 GCA_024363005.1 Charaxes varanes | reverse complement strand
GAAGGGGGGGGGGGGGCAATATGGAAAACACTTTGAAGACAAATTACTCGAAAAAGGTACTCATAAGAATAAAGCAGTGTATAAAAAACCCAACCTTGGGTTTATTCTAAAAGACCTATTTAATAATGCCAAACAAAATGGGATTGAATGAAGAAAAAATTCATCCCCACTTCACACGTATGGGAAAAAAGCCCCTAAAAAGTAAAATTATTACTACTTTATGATGTCAAAAATAAAATCTAATCTACATAACTGTACCCATGCATTTCAGTTCAAAATTGAGGAAGTTAGACATAGTCAGACAGACTGACGGACAGAGCGAAACTATAAGGCTTTCTTGTAGGACTACGGAACCCTAAAAGGGCAGAAATAATAAAATATGTAAATAATTTTACTCTAATGATTTCGTGTGCACGAAACATGAAACTTTTCCGAGCCATTAGCCACTAACAAAAGGGTATAAGGAGTGAAGTTGTAAATAAACATCTCTGATAAAATCAAGCAACTTAATCAACCCTACGCGGATATTACGTGAACAAGGAAAAGGGGTGAGGGTTTATAAGAAAAAACAACCGGGACCAACCTTGGACCAACCGGGAGTGGAAACTTGAACGAATAGCGGTGTCACAGTTTCGTGAGTTCAACGGTTTTTCCCGTCTCAAACGTGCCTATAGAAGTGCCCACTTCAAAAACATTTTTGTGACTTACTGCAGACAGATTTAAAGTTGGTATTATGGTGACAGATTCAGGAAAACTTTCTATTTCATTCAATATTTCATTAATTTTTCATTCAATATTTCACGCTAATACAATGTTATTATTCAATTTTAACAATTATTGCCCAAGTAAAGTTGCGTGTCGCCGACATGATATTCAGCAAAGGTGAAATTACTAATCAACGGATTTTATCATTAGAAATGTAGTGGTGATGGCATTTTAATATATATTTTTACATAATCATATAAATATTTGTTTATATATAACATTAATCAGAAACCTTTTGAAACTCCGTAAAAATGTCACTATGAACTAAAGTGGGGGTGGGCAGGACATATGGCTAGATGCGGTGATGGCAGGAGTTGTACTCAAGTGTTAGATTGGGTTGGAGAAATCCCTTGCACGATAGTGGATGACATCAGAAGAGTGGCCGGAAGAAACTGGATGCGGGTTGCGAGAGATAAGGGAGAGGGACAGAGGCAAAGGGAGGCCTACGCCCAGCAGTGAGCGATTAAAGGTTAAATCTTTGCTATTGCAGAATGTGGAAACAAAGAACACCTTTTAAAATTCAATGCACACACAGTACATTAGCTGAATAAGGGGTATAAAAATGAAAATATTAGATTAGAATATAGTAGAATAAAACAAAATACTACAAAGTAATTTAAAATTGATAAAAAAAGAGGAGATGAAACAATAGAGACTACTAGATGCTAGAAGATATCTATACTAGTATACAAAGTTGAAGAGTTTGTTTGCTTGAACGCGCTTATCTCAGGAGCTACTGGTGCGATTTGAAAAATTCTTTCAGTGTTAGATAGCCCATTTATCGAGGAAGGCTATATATTATCACGTTAAATTTGAATTAACTTTTTCTTTATCTAACATTACGCAGACAAAATCGAAGATTGAAATAAAAATAGAAGCTTACAATATCAATAAAGGTTATTTTAGATTTTATTGTTGCTTTTTTTCTATTGTTATCTCATTGAATAGCCCTAAAATATAAAGGTTCGAAACATGAAACTATATGTAGATATACATTTAGGACACATAGCTTCAAATAAGTACCAAGACGTTTTACACTGGGATAGTGTTCGTATTAAACTTAGTACTTCTTTCGTATAGATTGCTATTATGCACTTGGATTCCCTTTATCACAGAAAATATCTACCTCTCCAATTTGATTGATAAGTTAGTAATGTCTACTTGCGTAAATAGTTTAGAATATTATATAGATAAATAAAAGAATACAACGAAACACAGGCCTGAATCAATTTATAATAACGACTTATTATAGAACATTAATCAAATATTTTCAATGAGTAATTAAAGATTATTTCGAAAAGTACAGTCAACATTATCGGTTCATAGTTTTTTGTTTTCGGTCAAAACTCATATCTCGTTTGTCTAATGAAATATTACGTATACAGATAAAATGAGGAATGTTTCAAAATCGACGGTTTTTCCCCTTTTGAGAGTTTCCGCTGCGTGCGTTGCATAAATGGTTAAAGTTTCGCAAAAATCATCAAGTATGACGGAATTGTTTCCCTATAAAAGTTCTAAATAAAATTCCGCGACAGCATACGTCTATCTTTTAAAGTTGTGTCCCTATAACTGTTTTTATGCTAACCAAATTTGTTCTAAAATAATGCATTATTTGCGAAGCTGTTTTTATAAACATGATATTGATCTTTATCCAAAACTAATTTTTTAAACCCCTAAGTGATAAAAGTGATCCACGTGGACCACTTTTATCACGCTGTGGGTGACCACAGGTTCCAGTTGTTATGACACTTAGGTTATTTTCAGTTCATAGATTTGTTTACATACTCAGTTACTTACGTACAATTGAGACTATTAAAAGCGCGTTAAAACGAATTGCAGGAGAACATTAGTAAGACAGTTTATTTCGGAACACCTCAGCCTGGTCTGTTTAATGCTACTGAGACAATAAAATGGGACATATAATTGCTTAAAACGCAGAAACATTGTTTTATATACAAAAGTGACGTGGTGTCTTAAATATTGACCGTAATGGCTAATTTACACGATGAATATGACTGAATTTAGTAACTACAATTCGGGAATTAAGTGCTAGTCCCAGAGATTATGCGCGGAGCAAGTCAATATATATGGACGATGGGAAAAGTAAGAAAGTTATATATACAGCGTCGACTACAGCAGCAAAGAAATGTTGGGAAAGAAACAAGAGCATTCATTCGAGTTTTTAGTTTCTATCTGCAAGATTTGCTTTATCAGTCAAAGGAGTCATGTGAGTGGAATCAAGACTGATTTCTTTAGATTTGGCTAAAATTTTTTAAACCCCTCCCCCCTTGTTAGCCCTTGAATGCCAGCCATCCACGTTATAGTTACCGCAGAAGCTGAACTATACTGGCATACCTGTGCAGGTAGACCGCAGCATGTGTGGGGCAGGATTTTGAACCTGGACAGTCCACACGCACAAAATCGAATATCAATTTTCAAGTAATTTCCTACACTACACCGGAATGTCACCATACGCGTTACCGGCGTGCCATCGGAGGGGTTAACAATGCAAAAAATGACAATCGAAAAAGGTCACCAACTGCAGTCCTTGTTGCTTACCACTAAGGTTCACATTTGCGTATTTTGTCTCACATATTAGCATACAGGTTGTTACCCGCGACTTCATCCGCCTAATATTAGGTAAAAGATTTTGGCGCGATGATATATAGCCTACTGCCTTCCTCGATGAATGGGCTATCTAACATTGAAAGAATTTTTCAAATTTGGCCAGCAGTTCCTGAGATTAAGGCATTCAAGCAAACAAACAAACTCTTCAGCTTTATATATTATATTAGCATATTATAGAGCGACTTATGGACTGAATCGATCTTCTAACAATTTAATTGAGGATTCGAGGTTCAGTGTCAACGACAATAGCGAGTGAAGGACGTTTCCGGTCACATGGTTAACCAAACGGGAAGCTTCCGTTCTTAATAAAAACTGTTGCCCTTTTATTGAATGTATGCTTACAACTGCATTAAAGGGTGAGCGTCTAGATTAGATGATAGGATAATTTATTAAAAAAAAAGGCTGCGCAATTTTTAAGTAGATTTATTGTTCTGCTATTATCCGTACGTCCATCCAGACTTTATTTTTTTAACATTATCAGACAGAAATTATTTTTACTTATAGCATATGTTGGCGATGGGTAGACGACAACAGAAGAGTGGCTGGATGCGGGTTGCGAGAGATAGGAGAGAGTGGCAGAAGCAAAGGGAGGCCTATGCCCAGCATTGGGCGATTAAAGACTAATAAATAGATAGATAGAATTGCATATACATACGGTACCTATAGCAAAAACGCAAGTTAAAACATTTTTGTCTGTCTGTCTATTTATTTCTTCCAGTTAATCTCCGAAACATCTTATCCTATTTGCCGGGCTTCTCACTTATAGGTAGCTGATTTTACAAGGAATAACATGGGTTACTTTGATTTTTGCTAAATAATTAAGAATTTTAATTAAGTGGTAGTAATAGTAAGAAGTAGTTCCTGAAATTATCGCGTTCAAGCAAGCAAACAAACAAACTCTTCAGCTTTATATATTAGCATATGTGATTCGTGACTTTTAAGGAATAAAATTAAATAACTATTTCCTATTATATTCGTCGCGTAAAAATGTTACCTATTGTTATTTAAGAGGAGAAAAACGATCTATTTACGTTTCAAAAGAGTTACGTCACATAATAAGTGTTACTCGTTCGTTCACCTTTACGTTCGGCTATCTCACGTGTGAACTTTATAATTAGATTACTAGATGGCTTTTATCTAGATCACAGATAAACGGGTTAGGGTATAACGGTTTGCTAAAATTTTTAATCACTGTAGAAGCTCTTTTCTGGAAGTTCGATACGGATTTAAACACATCCACTTTAAGCCTGCTCTTTGAGACAGCTTTAGCGAGCGACATGTTTTGGTTGAATCCGGTCATATACTAACGTCAACATCCGATCAACGTGAAAAAATGCTTAAAATTGAAACTTAAGGTCTACTTTTGACTGGCTCGTTGGTGCAGTGGGCAGTGACCCTGCCTCCATGTTTCGCCATGATAAGGCATTCAAAAAGAATATTAACCAATTTCATTTCCTATCTGGTATTTAGAGGTAGTAAATAAAAGGGTCAAGAACGTGTCAAGATACGCTTATTAGGAAGGGTTCCGCATCTGATACGCACAATAAGGGTATTTGTTAAATAACTTCAAAAGTATTTCTCCGATTTCACGCCAAATAGATTTCCTAATGAGATTTTAACAGGCGGCTGTTACCTATAACACAGGCATTAAGTTGTCTACCTTAGGAACAGACGTCCGTGTGTCATATAGTCTTATATATTTATTTATTTATTAGACGTAGAGACGTAAAATTTTCTATGTTGATAGAACGAGCTAGAAATTCATTAGGAAACTTATTTTGAACAAAATCGGACGACAACTTTTAAAGTTACTTAACATACGTTTATAGCGTATCAGATACGGAACCCTTCTATATAAGTGTGTCTTGACACGCTCTTGGCCATTTTTATTCCAATATAAATCTCATTTTGTAACTCATTGCTTGTCACCCGCACGGTGAATCCATGGAATGCTAAGAAATTCGTCTCTCTAGATAGTAACGATGCGTTCACTTCGAACTATTATATAACTCAGGAAGCCGATATATTTTGTGGTACGCTGAGTGAAGTCTTAAAAGCTGCGTATTATTTTATATTTCTTATAATAATAGTGTTAAAATTCTTTCAGACTTTTTGGTCGATTTTTAATATTACTTCTTATTGTATAATTTGGAATGATGTCCATGTAAGATTTTTATTGGGGTATAATTGTATTTTACTTAACTTGTGGGCCGCTCTGTCGCATTAAGTTTAACCTGTAAAGATGGTGTTAGAAATTTGAGTGAATAATTTGAATTTGAAATTATTGCGGCAATATCATAATTGACTTTTAAACAGAGTTATATATCACTTACCTAGAATACTAAGGTAAGTAAACAAAAGTTGTCATCCGATTTTGTTCAAAATAATTTTCTTAACGAGTTTTTCGCATGTCCTGTAATCATGAAAATGTTCAAGTTGCTAAATCGAATAGTTTGGAAATTCTAGAGTGAGGGGAGCATATTGCGAGCGGACAGAGGGACAGATCGAAATTGTAAGGGTTACACCACGGAGCAATAAAAAGGGAGAGGATGTCAATACCGAGCGGTAGTTTGTCATTGGCATTAAACCATAAGAGTTTCATAGACAATAAAATGATTCCGATTGCTCCCAGCACCATTCAAAGTATATTTGACGAGATTATTGTTTATGTCATCTGTGGCGGCAGTAAAGTTTATGGCCCCCATGTTTTGATTAAATCTTCTTTCGTCTTTATGATTGCGTCTACGAGTGTGAAATCGTAAAAATTTTATTTGACACGAGCGCAACTTTGATAGTGACATAAACGAGAAATTTTCTTCATGAATGGAAGGGAAATGTTTGGTGACCATTTGGTATAAAAGAGACAGAGTTAGGGATAAAGATTTATTTTTGCACATAATATTACTGCCGGAGTGGCTATGGATTTAAAAACACTTATTGAAATTCGCAGATATTTTGTTCTAATTATTCAGCTAGTGGTGACTTTAATTTGTTCGTTGTTAATTTCTTACGCATGTTTATTAATACGATTTTGAAACTAGAGTCATTTTCTGATGATTTTTATGTAATATAATTTACATCCAATAATTTTATGCTCAACCCTATTTCCTACATGAAATCAAATTGATAACTATATTTGGAACTTATTGATTTTGCAATTCTGTTATACATTTGATGTATTTTTGTTACAGTGGTTTATTATATTCTTAATGGCATTCATAATGTTGTCGTCTGTCTAAAGGGAGCTACTGAAAATCAGCTTTAGAGTTTTTACTCTGATTTAAGCTGAGCTGAGTGCTCCTTTCAGACTAATTACAACACTATATCTTGCTAAGTGTTAATTACTGTTTCTTACTTTTTTTCTGTGTATGAAGTAGACCAAAGTTTTTAGATGTAGTGTTGTTTTTCCGTAGTACTATAAGGAATCCTTATAATTTCGCTCTGTCCGTCCGTCTGTCTGCCTGTAAGGTGGTCCGGTCCCTCTAGCATTTCCAAACCATTAGACGTAGAGACTTGTAATTTTCCATGTTGATAGTACATGCTAAAAACTCATTAGGAAAATTATATTGAAGGAAATCGTACAACAACTTTTGAAGTTGTTTAACAAATACGTTTTTAGCGTATCAGATACGGAACCCTTCTATATAAGCTTGCCTTGACATGCTCTTGGCCATCTTAATAAAGTTTCTCTCTTTTCTAATTGCATTTATTTTAAATAGCATTAGCTGCTCCTTACTTAAAATTGACAAAAATATATTTCATGAGCATAAGTTAAGTAATATATTGAATAATAATCTTATGTATTTATTAAAGTAACTTTATTTCGAAGTTACGAACAGACATTTTAATTTCATTTACTTCTATATATTATATTGAAGAGCTCAGAAACTGTGGTTTAAATTCATCAACGGTAACTGAAATTTATTAATTACAATTTGTTAATTAAATTTATTGCCACTTTGATACTGTTGTTGGCTTTTAAAATAATCATCGTTTCAGTTTAATTTGAGTGGCTACTCAGTTTATTCGTTCAAAATCCTTTCGCAAATAAACAACTTAAATAACGTTCCGTTCTTTAAGTATATTTGAAAGCAAAGAATTGGTGTATAAATAATAATAAAATAAATATATTCAGGACTATATGACACACGGGCGTCTGTTCCTAAGGTAGACAACTTAATGCCTGTGTTATAGGTAACAGACGCCTGTTATACACAAATATTTTTTTTTGAAATATATAAATACATACATATGGATGATACACCCAGACTCGAGGTGGGAATCGAACCCACGTCCCCCAGACCAAAAGGCAGGGTCACTGCCCAATGCACCAACGGGCCAGGCAATTTATTTTATTTATACAAAGATCACTTAGGTTTAGGGAATATTTCCCTAAACGAAAAGAGTATTACAGAAAAAAAACTATGGTAATTACATTGAAATATGTATACATTTTTTTAATAAATACTAAATTAAACTTAAATGCAACATATTAATAATAAAGTTAGTGCAGTTAATGCGTGAAACTGTAACAAAAAGCTACCCCTGGTCTCAAAGTCACATACCTAAAGTAAGTCAAGTATTATTATTCCAAAACACTTGACCTGTTTAAAAGATAAGGTTTTGAAAGAATTAAGTTGATTTTGTATAAAAACAATAACAGTATACGAGGAAAATCGTTAAATTCTTTTAATAATTAAAAACGATGTTGTCTGCATGATGTTACGTTTCCTTATTGCTCTATTGGAATTTTTAATACATTTTATTAGTACCGTTTTTTGCTTAGGAAGAGATTTCATTAGATGAATTTTTAGGGGCAAAAGGGTAGGCTGTTCATCTAATTAATATGACAACTTATAAGTATTTGATGGACTCGCAGATGCGGTGCCAATTTAAGGTCCCTTGGTCGTAAGAGTTTTTTTTTCTCGTTAAATTTACGCACCACAGCCATGAGGCCCGTGCCAATTGTAATATTATATTTTATTTACTCTTTTCTCTCTTATCGATTCATTAACTCTCTGTTTATAGTCCCACATGTTTAATTTATACGGGGACAAAGATGAAGAGTAGACCAGAAAGTTTGCTAGAAGTATGAGCTATGATGGGACTCTTTCTCTTTCAGATCGGGCTTCTTCTTTCTTGAGATAGAGTGACGGTGGTAGATGGCCGCTCTATGGTTATATTCCACTACGGTATGCTCGCTCACGGCAGTCGTTGGGGCAGTAGACACCCCCTTCGTATGACGGGAGATTGCCACGACGACAATCCCATGTGAAATGTTACCGCGGACAGGCATTTTCTTTTGCACGCAACGGATGATGACGACCCGTTCATCGACCTGGCTGGTACAGACACAGATTACAAAATCGAGAGTGTTCAGACGGTGATGATTATTAAACGATTCGCGTGTCAATGTAAGTTTGAAATTGGATGTCGATAAGGATACACTGTGGTTATTAATAAAAAAGGGGGGTTAGGGACAAATAGAAATTGGACAAATTTATTGTATCGCAGGTATTAAATTGACGTTGCATTTGCATATTTCAAGCGAGCGGCGCGCCATCTGGCGGCTAATCATCGCATATGTTAACCGTGACTAAACATACAACGTAGCTATAAACATGCCTAGCTAAACTAAATGCTATTCGAATGCTTGTGAATTGTTTATACGACAGTGTGGCGTTATCAACCATGTTCAAGACTTGTAAACAAAACTGGACACTATAAGAGAATAAACTCGCAAAAAGGGGGTCCGATTACAGCAATCTTAATTCGTCGCATCTGCTGGCACTTTTTCTCTGAACAAGGTTCGAGACTATCAATCTGGACAAGACTTGGAATCAAAACTAGAAACCACCACTCTGGCTAAGAGGGCAACTTTGGAGCCCGATTCCATCAATTCTTAACTCGTCGGAAGCATCTGATAGCACTATCTCTCTGAACAAGATTCTCTCTAATACTCTTCAATCTGGACAAGACTTGGAAAAAAAACTGGGCACTACCAGCCTCGCTAACCTTGGTCCGATTCCAATGAGTTAATTCATCAGGAGCATTTGATAACACCGTCTCTTCGAACAAGACTCGAGATTATATATCTGGACAAGACTTGAAAATACTACCAGCCTGGCTAAGATGGATTATATTAGGATCCGTACTCTAGCGAGCTTGATTGAAGCTTAGCACTAACAAGACTCTATAAAAAAAACTCAAGACTATCTGTATGGTCAAGACTTAAATACAAAACTGAACACAATAAGACACTATTTTGGTCTGCTCACTAAGAAGGGTCTACTGGGGGCCTTGTTGGAAGCATTCGATAGTTTTCTATCGAATTCGAAAGAAATACTAAGCAGAAACTAATAGCAAGGTCAGTTTATTCTTTAAAAAAATCTATCTACATATATACTACGTCTTGCAAATCAACTCTAGACATATTCATATAGACTAATTGTATTTCGCCGAATAATTATATTACTTTGACGAACAAAACAGTGATTAACAGTCATTAATCAAATTCAATGAGAATATATTGGAATGCATTAGTGTTATTGATATTAAGTGCTTAGTAATAATGCACGACTCTGATATTGAAGACTGTATTAACAATGAGTTATATATAGTTAGGAATATGCTGTCTATAAGTTCGACTTCAAAATACATGTTAAAATTAAACTTCTGTCAATAGAATTGAGTAATTATGACAAAGTCAAATAACATAAATTGATTGTGAAATAGAGTAGTCTGAATTTCAGGAGCAGAAATTTGAATAAAAATCGCAAATACACATAATAGATAAAGAAACAGAAATGTTTCGATGAAGTCTTTAAAAAGAATATTATCATAGTATAAAATAGTTCAATGAAAAATTAATAACATACGGTCTATTTCAACGCTTTTTAGACATCAATATTGCGTGTGTGGAGCAGAAATTATATTATCCTCTCTAAAATAATTTGAATTCTCTGGGAAACGAGCGTATAAAATTAATCTTCATAGCCTGGGAAACTTTTTAGAGACTCATTCATACTTTTATTGAAAATATTTGAAAGCTTTAAAGCCGTACGTTGGCGCGGCCGATCACGTATACCGGCCGACAGATTATCCAATGAATGAAAATATATACTTTTTACCTTTTTTATCTGTAGCGAGAAAACGTACATAAAATGTGGAAATACATTTAATTTTTTTGCCAAATAAATGTAACCAATGTCGGATATGCACGAGTAATGATCAGATTTAGCTTTTTAATTGCAGTAGAACTTAGAAGACCATGTATTTATTTGTGAGGAGCAGAATATGAAGTACTTTATAGCTTCAGTCTGAATATATATTTTAAAATATTATTATTATTTGTTTTTGGCATAAACAATATTATTTCTAATAATTTTTAAGAAGAAATAAAAAATACAAAACAATAATAAAGTTACAAAAATAATAATATAATAATTTCTGTATACGTCGACCTAGTGCTCCGTAGCGGACGCCTGCTCTCGTCGAAGTCCTGCAACAGAGTAACGTTGTTACATATAAACTTACGTGTCAGATATCGTATAATGTGAGACTTCCCGGTGGCCTAAACTCGTCATTAAGGGCCGGCAGCGCATCTGCTGGCCTTCTGGTCGTGCAGATGTGCATTGGCGTCGGCACTTAGGTGCCCGCTGCCTGCTCGTTTGCCCCCTTGTAACATAAAAAAAAATTTACCAAATTTCACATGTTTTAAAATTAATACCATTAAAGATCGTTAATAGGTATGGAACAAAAAATAGTTCACTACATTATTAAGCCGTTCAAGATGCAATTACGAGATCATACGTCAGTGAAAAAATATTAAGGGCAAATATTAATATTCAACTGAAAATAACATAAATTCCTTATAAATATTATTTGGCAACAAACGGATTGACCTTTAATTCCAACAAAGGACTCTACAAGTCTCCGGAGATTTTACTAACAAAACGTATTCAACGTCGTCATATTTGAATAAATCCATAATTTTCTTTTGACGGAGATTCAGCAATAATTTTAAATGTACTCTATTTTATAAAAGCTCCAGAACATTCAAAAATTATTACAAATTCTGCACTCTGGTATATATGTATACATAGTGGACCGTCCGGTAATTTTCAATAGAAGACAGATAGACAGATATATGTTGCGTAGATATGATAAAAACGAAAGAAATTATTAAATGTAGCACTCTGAGGGAATGAAACCGGTGAAATACTATCCATTGCAACAAAGTCTTTGTTAGGGTCCGTGCGTTTTCAATGCATTGGGTGAAAAATAAGTAATGTATTGAATAAATAACCTCGGCTCGCCGGTTTATGGCACCATTAGTTTGCCGGCTCGCCGCTTTCCGTCGAGTCACTGTTTTCAAAAGTGGAATAATAGGGGTAAACTACGTCGGAAGACGGCTGTTTTAGGAGTTTCGGTGTCAGCAATTTCTCAGTTTTAATAGCCCAACGATAAAAGGCGTTACATGCCCGACGCTCCGAGCAAGATGTAAGTCGCAAGGGCTTGATGTATTGCATAATATGTTTTTATTTTTGTGGTTTACGATATCCTTATAACATTGTGAATGAAAATGTAAAGTTTCGTATGTGTTTTGCCTTCTTGCTACAACAGCTTCCTTAATAATCACGAAATATTGTAAACTTATTGTCAGAAGTACAAAAAGTGCGTAAGTTTCATGCAGAAAGACGTAAAATATATATCTACAGGTGTTACGCCGCGAGCAAAACTTTGAAGTACGTTTAAGTAGTTTTGAGTCAAATTGGCCGATTTCAATATAGTTAAGTTTCAATATAGATTTAAGGGGTAGCTAGTGCCCTTAAAATTACATTACGCTAGTTTATACCTGTTTAGATAAAACATGTTATGCTAAATTAATTTGTACATTTTAACTGCCCCTGTCCTTGTCTTTTGCTGTCACATTTTTGCAACCATAAAATTGACAAATATGTAATGTCACATCATCAAAAAAAGGGCCTCCATGATGTGACATCAAATATTTTTCAATTTTATACATGTAATATCGCATATCTTATCTTATAGTAATATATAAAGCTGACGGGTTTGTTTGTTTGCTTCGCGCTAACCTCAGGAACTGGTCCGATTTGAAAAATTCTTTCAGTGTTATTAATTACTTAATTTTAATTAGAGGTAGCGCCATGCTTGTAGCCGAATTGGTCCGGCGCGTCCGGATACCAGTACCTCTTTCTGACTATGAACCGAATCATATAGAATTGAATTGGCTTCTATCGTACACAATCTGTGTTGTGAGCCAGCCGGTCTTAGATTTGTCCAAATATTTAAAATATAAGTAAAAGCTATGAAACAAAATTTCCAAGCAAACGTTTCGATAGTCACTTTCTTACTTTGTTCGAGTGGCCCATAGATGTCGTCAAAGTCGTAGAACAATGACAGTTTGATAAGTGTTTGTAGTAAAATGTCTTTCTAGAAACCTCTAATTAATTAATTAATAATTAAGTGAAAATTAATTTTTCTTTGTGTACTCTAGTGTGCTAACTTTCAAAATTATAGATTTAAAATTTAAATGATTATGCCAGAAAAGTCGCATAATTATTTCAAACGACTGATGGTGAAGACGACTGTGCTGATCACATATCTTTTAGTGCTGAATTAAAAGATCTTCAAGCAAAATGTAATACTTTTATTCTTCCTTATAATTTTACATCATATTATGTTCAATTTCGTATCGAGTTCTAGAGAAGAACGAAATTATATATAAACATTCAAACATTGGACCTGTCATTTCGCTCTGATACGAATACTACAATGTGCGTCAACAAATGGCTACCCTGTAAAATTGAATATTTGTCAGATCCGTCACTTTTCTACGACTATGACGATTTGTTAATTGAATCTTTATGAGGACTTCACAGGCTCTCAAAAAATCTGCCAAATTACCCGCGGAGGTTAGTTTCCCGACAGCGAAACCTTCAGTTACGCGCGCAAAGTTACTTTTCGGTGTATTCGCCAAGCCAAGCCTAGCTACCGTATCGTTATGAAAATTAGCTTCTTGCAAAGTAATAATCGTTTTTAAAGCTGTTCCCGCGTGTATAGTATCTATAGTTAGACAACATTTCATAACTTTTCCGGATGGATCCGTCTTAGACCTAGTTCCAAAGGTTATATTGGGATTAAATGACCAATAATTGTGACGAGTTTGTCGTCCGAAATTTTTGGAAACTGGTCTCTCTCTCAATTGGCTATTTATAACCGAACGCGGTTTCGTAACGCTTTAATCCCGCCGATAACAAAGGCACCAGACCTTCTTTTCGATTATGAACTATATAGCGTAGACTTAAAATCCTCGACGAGAGTTTGAACTTTTGACTTAACAGGGAGAGATTCAGAAGAACCCTCATTAAAAATGCCAGATTTTCGCATGTTACGTTTTTTTAAAACCTTAATGGCGATAGATTAGTACTCGTAGGTGTAGGTTTAATTGCATTAGGAATAAGAGCATTTACTTCAACTTGTAAGATGTTAACATTCAAAATTTCTTTAATGTCCACGTTAGCTTGAGCAGTTGGCAAACCGTCTGCTTATATTTTAGGATATCTTTCAATAAACATATTGAAGTTACCTTTACCGTCGCTTGTTTTTGGGTAATGTTTCTATAACGGTTTAATCTTATTATAAGATATGTAGTAAAACATCCAATATGTTCTAGTACGTGAAATGGATTCTTGAGTCTTAATTTAAATTACCTTTATTCTGGCGTAGTTTTATAATTGCTATTACGTCATCAGCCGAAGCTAGCGTGACAACAAAATTATTTGCAAATTTTTATTTTTTTAGGTTGTTATCATGAGACAGGGGATTCAAATTAGGTTTTACTACTTAATTAAATTTTCGTGTAGAGTATGGAACTTAAGCAATCTAAACTAAATTTGTTTAAGAAACCCTTATTCTTGTGGCTTCTGGACGAGTGGTACTACGCAACGAAGGAGTTTCTAAATGATAAATATGTTAATATAACTTTGTAATTATATATTCACATATAAAATACTTTTCGTTCATATCTTGATATCTTTTTACATTTTGTAATTTCTTTATATTAGACATATGTTTAATTCGATAATTAGATTTAATTGACATTGTATTTGAACGCCGGCGAATATATAAATGTGAATATTTTCTCATACCCGAGCCAGACATAGCTTCATTTGAATGATCATGTAGTGAGGCCGGGGACTTTGTGTAGCAGCGCAAGGTTTTGTAGTACTTTGTAGTCTTCAAGGACAAAAATGTACAAACACTTTGAGCTACGTCTGGCTCCGGTATCAAATAAAGTTTACTATTATTATTACTGTCCAACCTAGTCATTATGGCACGACCGTTCCAGTAACATACTATATGTATCCATCTAAATAAAAAAGTACGCCGGAGGCCTTTTGCAAAATTTATATTTGAACGGCAATAAATAGGATATTTAGATGCATTGAATTCAGTTGCGCGTTTTTATACTCGCCACACGTGTCCGGAGTACCAATTTCGCACACGAGTAAAGTTTCCGCGTTCACTCGCGCAACCGTAAACTCTTACGATTATCGATATTAAACTTAGGGCGTCCATGAGTAAAACCGTTACACAAAGACAATCAATAGCGACAAAAAAAAACTTGATTTTGCATAAATGAATATAATTTTAATGGACATATACTAAAAAGTAGATGTACATTAAAAATTACACATTAAATGTCTAAAGTACAAAATATAAAAATGACGCTTATAATAGTGCTTTTTTTTTAATTTTAATTAGAGGTAGCGCCACGCTTGCAGTACTTTTGGTCTGCCAGCGAATTGGGCCAGCGCGTCCGGATACACGTACCTTTTTCTCACATAAAATTAGCGTGAAGTGACGGCAGTGCTGTCACATCGAGTGATAGTATCGTTTTCGCGTTTCGTTCAGTTTGTGAGACTTTCCGGTGGTCTAATCTCGTCATTAAAGGGCAGCAACGCATTTGCTAACCTCCTGATGGTGCAGATGTCCATGGTAGCCCGTGTCGGTAGTCATTTATGTAAACCTCTTGCTCGTTTGCCCCTTGTAACATAAAAAAATTGCGATTTTGGGTTGTGAAATATTATCAGACAGGTGAAATAAGATCTCGTAAAGGCTTCAAAAATACGACGAATCACTTAGGGAATAGGTAGTGCCTAGCAGTTTTGTTTCCCTATTCGAATTGGCGGAGGCACTACCGTGCCCTCAAATATGAGATGTATAGATTCAGTGGAGCGTTTTTATCCCAGTCATACGTGTCCGGAGTTTTAATTCTACGCACTGCTAAGCTTTCCCCTTTTAGGTATTATCAACTCGTACGGTTGTCGGTTCTACATATATACGTTGTTGCTAATTGATTTTACATTCTTTTTTTTAAAAATATTTTTATATAAGGGACAAACGTGTTCAGCTGAGCGAAAACCGACGTTCATAGCTTGATGCTCTATCAAATTGCTGGTCTCTGAAGTTAGTGTGCCCTTTTCCTGGACAATCGGAGCCGACAACCGAAACCGAAAGTTTTAATTTACTTAAAAACCAAATATCTGAAACGACAAGCCTATTTAGAAATATCTGGCGCAAAAAAGTGAGGAGGCCCGACCCCAAATAAATGGAAAAAGGGAAGGACAAAGAAGAGACATGTGTTGTTTTATTTCAATTTTAGTACAGTACGACAAAACTTTGCTCTCGTGCGATGTAATTATTAATTATTTATAAGAATTAGATTGCTATTAAAAAAGAAACAGTCACGGGCCACAAAGTGGGGTCGCGGGCGATACGCGGCCCGCGGGCCACGTGTTGGCGCTGGTATAGAATCAAGAGTCGAAGTTAGTAACAGTTATCAGGTGTAAAGGGCGCCTGTTTATGAAATATAAAGTTTCAATTTATCCAATAATATGAACATGACGTTAACTCGCGTCGATTAAAACTTTTACAAGGAAACTTTGCACACTTTGATAGTGTACCTATGTTGAACGGTTAAGCTAATAGCTGCTTATACTTTGGCGTTTGCATTAACTTAAGGTAATGACGGGTCCGCAATGCGGTTGCTACTTGATCTTGTTGCAACTTCTGTATTGATCTCTTTCGTCTAGGTTCCATCAGTTCAACATCTTCTAACAGTTTCAAGTTCCCAATAATTTACATATGTCGAATTATCGTCGTCCGCAACTGGTTTCTTTCGAAGGAATCATCCTCAAAGTGGATAGACGACGGCAAAGAAATCTACTTTGGGCCAGCCCTTCTCATTCCCATAATAGGTGTTCTATCATTGCACATTTACCATGCTCTGCATTCTACTGCATAAAGCCTCGGTAGTTCAACTAGAAAAGGAGGTCTTCTCATAATCTTAGCTTTTGTCACTAAAGTAAGGTATAAAAAAAATCCCTACACACCACAATACTTTGTCATTCGAATGAAAGTTGGGCTTCTTTCGTAACGAGACATAAGAAATACTGTTACGTATCTGCTTTTTAGGGTTCCGTAGTGCTACAAGGAACCCTTATACCATTGCACTATCCGTCCGTCTCTCTGTCCGCCTGCAATATGCCACCTCCAAAGGATTTCGTAGACACTTTAAATTTTCCATGATGATAGAACACGCTAAAAACTGATTAGGAAATTATTTGAAACCAAATCGGGCAACATCTTTGAAGTTAATTAACAAATACATTTATCCGCATAACAGGCACGTTTGACTGGCCCGTCGGCGCAGTGGGCAGTAACCATGTCTTCAGCTTCGTGGGTTGTGGGTTCGATTCCCGTCTCGTGTCTGGGTGTATTATCTATATATATATGTCTTTATATATTTCTAAAAAAAAATTGTTTTGCAGATGTTTGTTACCTATAACACAGGCATTAAGTTACCTTAAGAACAGACGTCCGTATGCCATATAGTCCTACGTATGTATTTATTTGTCATTTATAAAAAATAAACTAAATAAAAGACACGGAACTCTCCTATATAAGCTGGACTTGACACGGTCTTGACCAGTTTTATGTCTTGGCTATGATGATTTTGCAATAACTAGTGTAAGTATAAGTTGGTTCCAAGCAACTTTTTCTTTGCATTATGTTTCACATGCCTCCAGTGGTTCATAAACTCAGGACACATTCAGTAAGGACGAGTAGGAAAATTATACAAATTTATGAAGAAGATATTTAGTCACTCTTCATTTCAGTCACTTCTTGTCTAGTTGGATAAAGTTCCACTTCACGCCGATCTCATGTGAGAAAGAGGTACTGGTACCCGGACGCGCCGGCCCAATTCGACTACAAGCGTGGCACTACATCTAATTTAAATAAGAATACTAATATATAAAATGCAATACACATTTTAAAATTCTTACGTGTTTGCAATCGAAGATCTTTGAAGAAATATGGCATTTATTCGATGCAAAGTCGATTTTATGGCATCGGTGCGTAATAATTATATTGCTTTCATGAGCATTAAACTTCTGGCTTGGAACCAGGTTCGTACGCTTTACGCATACAAATCAACGACGCTATCACAAAACTTCTAGATAAATTTGTTTGTTATTAGGGGTCATCCATAATAAGGCCACACGAATTTTACGATTTTTAAACTCCCCCCGTCCTTGTGACATTTTCGGAACCCTCTCCCCCTTGATCACGTAGATTTGAATTTTATGCATGTATTACAAAATAATTGAAAAAAAAACAGCAGTTTATTTTTTGTACGATTGGTTTTGTATATTTTTAATTTTTACACATGACGTCACACAGCTTTTGTCTCCCTCCCCTGTCGATTGTTACATAATGTCACTATTGGTGATACCTTACTCCTTTTTAACGTGTGACTTTATTTATGGATGACCGTTTGTTCTCGCAAATTCTTTTTACTGCCCAAGAGTTTTAATTTGCTTAACTCCATACAGCTTCATATAGTTCCACGTAGTTTATTACAGTTTTGTAAAGCTTCTCACCGGTTTGCACAGATATGCACATATTCGTATCGCATCTCAAAGCTCTGTACCGATTTCTAGCAGCCTACACAGCTTCACACAGCTCTAAATAGTTTCGCACAGCTCCACACAACTTTGCACATAGTTCCACACGGCTTGGCCGCTTTGATCGAAAATATTTTCGATTTGGTTGGTATTTCTTAAGCTTGTTAGTTGCGAATAGTTGCCTTCATAAGATACATTTATAACACTCAGTTCTTTAATGGGGCCTCTCTAAAAGTTTATTAAGTTCCACTCAACAATTTGTTATCATTATAAAGACATTTTTACAGAATAGTAAATATACAGTTCTAGTATAATAAATCATACAATAGTACTAGTAATTTAACTCTTTTATGATACTTATGTTTTAAAAAACCTTTTTGCAAAAAATATTATCTTTTAGGTGGACTTACGATTCATCATCATCCACATACCTGTCTCTCCCACTGCTGGGCAAAGGCCTCTCCCCGCTTGTACCACTCCTTGCGGTCTTGGGCCTATCTGGACCAGGTTCGACCCGCGACAGACATTATGTCGTCGACCCATCTGGTTGCTGAACGACCGATGCTCAGATATACTTCGACTTACGTTTATGCGTAATTAAAAACTTAATTAGTGATATTTCATTACTAACTTACATGAAGTCAACATCATCGTACGCATGTTTTTAAATGTAAAATGTTCATTCTATTAACTGTCCTAAATGTAAACCCCTGTTTAGAAATGTTTACTAATCTATTTATTAATACGTGAATCATTCGGTACCATTTTCCGCATTTATGCGGAGTATGAAATTGGGCACGATTATAGTTTATAAAGAAAAATATGCATTACCATGGAAAATTTCAAGTCTCGTCTAATAGTTCGGAAATGCTAGGAAGGACCACCTTACGAGCAGACAGACGGACATAGTGAGTGCGACAATACCCCAACGGCGGAGGGGTTTGAACCTGGTACCTTGCGGATTTCAGTCCATACCTTATACGGTTGAGCTATTGAGACTCTCAATTTAAATTACAACGGAAAATCTGATTTAAAGTACTATAGATTAGACTCTGATCAAATTCCTATGATAAATGCCTCTTTTCTCGTCAATGCCTTGTACAAAAAAACATTTGGTTTCAAAACTAGGATTGCCATATAAAACTATATACTGTTACTGATACTAAAAATTACAAATGAGGTTGGTATAATTTATCTTCAGTATGTAATCTGTGTTAAAAGTCTATTGCCACCATTATGGACATGACATTAGGCGATTGTTATTGGTCGTGATGGCGGCACCAATGAAATGTCTTTAGAACAGTGCTACCATAATTGAGAATTATGTTAACAAATGTTATTGGTGGCTGAAAGCAAAAAGAAGGAATTTGTGGGTGCCCATAAAAGCATTGTGTTAATTGTATCTGGAATTATTCACTTAGGTCCTTGAGAGCAATAAAAATAAGTGCAACCACATCGTTGTATTATTTATCACCGACAATATATATATATATATATATATATATATATATTGTTTGCAAAATAAAGTTGAAGAGTTTGTTTACTTGAACGCGCGTATCTCAGGAACTACTGATCCGGTTTCAAAAATTCTTTCAGTGTTAGATAACCTATTTATGGAGGGAGGCTAAGGGCTATATATCATCATGCTAAATGTTTTCATCTAATTTTACGCGGACGAAGTAGTAGGAACAGCTAGTATTATAAAAATAAAATTGAAAGGTCCTTTTTTAAACGTCAAAATTTTTTACAAATTTCACATGACTATATATACGATGCCTATAGCAAAAACGCTAAATGTTAATACATTTTTGTGTCTGTCTGTCTATCTGTCTGAATGTTTCTTCCAGGTAATCTCCAAAAACGTTTAGACTTAAATTGCAAGGAATAACATATTTAATTTACTTTCAGAAGACTAATTAAAATTTAACAATACCACTGAATTAACCCCGCGAACGAAGTCACGCTGTACAGCTAGTATAAAAAAGTCTATTAATAAACAGGTCAGCTAACTCACCGATGTTGCCGAAAATGATGCCATTTTCAGTGGAGGCCACTTTGACGTGGGCACGAATTGTAGCGAAGTCACGTGGTGCTAGAACAACCCCCGCAGGTCGTTCCACAAGTCGCAGCTCGCCCAAAGTTGCCAGTTCCACTGTACAGTTCTGGAGAGTATCGTCTACACGACAATATCACGGATTCAATAAAAATACAAGTCTATAACAGCGGTATAATTTCAGATTGAAAACGATTTCAGATAAATTACTCTATCCAAAACATCGTCCATAGAACACTATCACGGATTCAATAAAAACCAACTTTTATAGTTGCGCTATAATTTCAGATTGGAAACGATTTCACATAAATAGCCGTCAAACTCTGTATATAGCAAAAAATATATTCGTTTATCCAAAAATAAAACGATACAATATAAAATTTTAATACAATTTTTTTTATTATGATACAAGGGGGCAGACATCTGCACGACCAGAAGGCCAGCAGGGTTATCAAATACAAATGTAAATAGATACAATGTTAGCGTGATAATATATAGCCTATAGCCTTCCTCGATAAATATGCTTACCTCTTTCTCACATGAGATCTGCGTGAAGCGGCGGCACTGCAAGTTATGGAATTGTTGTCGTGTTTCGTTCGGTTTGTGAGACTTCCCGGTGGCCTAAACTCGTCATTAAAGGCTGGCAACGCATCTGTTAGCCTTCAGGTGGTGCAGAAGTCCATGGGCGTCGGTAGGCACTTAGTTGCATGTTCGTTTGCCCCTAGTAACATTAAAAAAAAATGATCGAAATATCGTCAAATCAAAATTATTTATCGTGGTACGTACTCGTTATAAATAGATCATTATCTTCAATGGAAGTTTTAAGTATTGCCAACTATAGAAACACTAGGTTTCATTATAAATATAGTCCCTAACCACTTGTCTTTCAAACTGGTCGGTTGATGTATAGATTAAAGAGCGACGGCCCGTAACGGTGTCACGTCTTGTGGTGGTATTGTTGTCGCGTTTCATTCGGTTTGTGAGAACTCCTGGTGGGTCAAACGCCTCCTGGCAATAATGCATCTGCGAGCCTCCTGGTGGTGTTTTCTTAGGTGAACCGCCTGCCCGTTTGCCCTTTATCATATAAATAAGTACAGCGGTGGTGGTACTCACAGCACACGGTGCGCGTGGTGCGGCGATGGAGCACGGCGCACGCGGCTCGCGTTGCCCACCACGTCGCCTGCGCCCGCCACTGCCCCACACAGCACCTTTAACATCCAGACAGACATACATATAAATAAAATTGAATTTTCTGTTTGTAGCGTTGAAATTAAAGTTTTTCACTAATTGCTTATGACTATATATATATACGATATATTTGTAACAAAAACGCAAGTTAAAACATTTCTGCCGGCCTGTCTGTGTGTTTGTTTGTTCCAAGTTTGACTCGGCTGGTCCGATTTTGACGGGACTTTCACTGTCGTTTTATCTTAGGGAGACAAACAAATAACGATTAATTTATATATAGATATATACTAGCCGTTAAATGTAACATTTACATAGATTTTGTCAATTTGAAATGATACATTTAACGGGAAAGTACCACTACAATTTACTTTTGTGTATCAATGTGGTGTAATATTTATAAACAATACAAGGCCATTAAATCATCAAAATGTAAGTTAAACATATTCATGACTTATTTCGTTAAAGAACGCGGTAGAAGATGCATAATAATTTGTGGACATCCATAGATATGTCAAAATATCTTGACCTGAAAACAGGGGCGTCGAAAGAGCATTCCACACCTTATCTCCCATCATATCTGTCTTTTATCTTTTAATCTACACTAATTGTTATTGTGGAATCCGCAGCGAAGAAATTATAAAAACGACCAACGCGGTTTGATAAAATCGAAACTAGTTCACTTTAGTTTATATATTTTGTTAAATTTTACAGACGTATACATTTTTATAATTAAGTTCAGCTTTTTGTCTATACTTGTTTTGTTGATGAGGTAACCGTTGGAATATAGTATTATGTCGGAGGCAGACATAGATTCATTTGAATGATCATTTCAGTGATCATGTAGTGTGACTGGGGACTTTGTGTAGCTACGCAAAGTTTTGTAGTGCTTCAATGTACAAACTGTCACACCACACGATCATTGAAATGATCATTCAAATGGAGCTATGTCTGGGTCCAGCATTACAATCAGGGCAAACAACCCGCAGGTTACCTATTACTCAAAAAATCTATGGTTCCTTCCTCTGCAACGCGATGGACCCGGCACCCGCACGGTGAATCCATGGAATGCTAAGAAATTCGTCACTCAGTGATATACATACAGAAGTAAGGATCTTTTGTATGTATATCACTGAATTACGAATGGTTTTACGCATTTTTTAACAATATTTCGATGACTCCCATGTAAATTGTCGTAACTCCAAATTTCTAACTGGAAATTAGTGCGTTATTAACATGTAAATTGAAATAATATCTTCATTATATTTTTGTGTACAAATATGTATTCAATAATGACGTTTAAATTATTTTATAAACATATTAACTAGTGACGATTATAAGCATATCTTAATTTAGCTGCTTGTAACGCCCTACTGTAAAGCTGGGAGTTTAGAGTTACGACAATTTACGTGGGAGCCATCGATTTTTTAAAGTAGTATATAAATTATGTGTTTGCTAATCAAAACATTAAATAACCACATCGACTAAATAATATAACTATTTGAAATTGTCTTAAATTTTAAAATTATAACCCGTTATAGCAGACAAACTGAAGTTCGGGCATGAAAACGTCGCGTCTGCCGGATCCTCTAGTATAGTACAATAATACAACGTTACGAAAAGTAAATAACTACACTAATGCTCAAATAACTACAGTGTATTATCAAATATGTGCCCAGTGTTTGCAAATAGCTGTGCAAATGTGGCAAAATATCGTGCAAACATCATCAATTATGCTTTCCGACAATGATAAGGAACCAAGGCCGTATGGCACATACGAACGCTGATAACACAGTTCAAATAACATTTAATATCATATCTCTTAACATATATACAAAACTGTTGATATATTTTTTTTGCTATATCTTGTATGCAAATAAAGGCTTGTTGTTAGTGTCTGTTTTTTTATAGCGGCAACAAAAAGTTTATCGCTTTGACAAGGTTTATTTTTTATGATAATTTTTTTATCAGATTTATATTCGCAACTTAGCCTATGTTGTTTTTTGTTTGTATAACAGGAGGACAGTATATTAAATTGTAAGCCCACATTCACACAAGAGTTAAAAAAGCGTTGCGTTAAATCTCGGCGTTGGCGCTTTTTCAGCGTCGACGATAAAAAAATATAGCGTATAAATATATATATAGAGTTGAAAATAGAGCATTGCACGATAAAAAAGCGTCGCGTTATAAAAACGCTACCGTATGAACAAAAACTTTGGAATCCATAGTATGTTCTGTTTGAACGCACGTTAAAAAATGCTTTCAAATAGAACATATGAACTCCCAAGATTATATATTTAACGTTATTTTTAAATATCTAACCCTATTTTTAACGTTATAGATATACATATTTTTGTGTCGACGACGCTAAGTAAACGCCAACGCCGAGGTTAAAAGCAGCGGTTTTTTAACTCTCGTGCGAATGACGTCTTAGTGTCTATGAAGTCACTAGATTACTATAGACTCGCAGATATTAATAACTAGCTGTTTCCCGTGACTTCGTCCGCATAAACTTACGCCCTTAGACCACCGTAAACTGGCCCGAATGAAAAATCTTTTCTTAGCGGATGTCCACTAAGTATACACTACCTCCTTACCAAATTAATTGTTATATGTGTATTGAGAAATAAAATCTTACTTCGCATAATTTCTTGTCTCTAAGGTTGTCTCTTTCACGATATCCGACTCAAGAGTATATCAAGGTTTTGATTATACTGAGATTACAATACTTATATAAATAAAACTAAAGTGACAGTCGGTGATTTCTAAATAATGTTAAATACTTTTAATACCATAAAAAATCTCAATTATTATGTCTTATATAATATTGGGACGCAATACTAACAAAAGAAATAATTTCAATTATAGATCACTTGATTTTATAATAATTATATAAATTAATTTTAAATATAGGATTCTTTATTAGATAACATTGACACCTTTCCTTTCTCGCGGATGTTGTGAAAGGGTAATAAATATGTAAAAAGGCTATATATAAAGGATATGAAAAGCTATAAGAGATTTCCAGATGATGGACAACGGTATCCGTCTAAGATTTAATTGTGATCATCCTTGCCACGCGTTTTACGTAAAAAAAAAATGATTTCCAACGACAAACACAAATACAGCCTGAATGATAGAAATTGATATCAGTTGTCATTGCGATCAAAAAAAATTGTAATCTTTTACTCAATACAAGTAATAATTAAAACACTACCTTAGAGAAAAAGTAACATTCTGTTTTATAACTAGCTTTCTGAGGTCGTAATTTTCTTCATTTCCAACTAATATGTACCTACACAATATTAGTTCCAATATGTTATGTTTCACTAAGTAAACCACGGCACGCGTTGCGGTGGCTACCCCACTACAAAGTAGTACAGGCCCCTAAAAAGGCACTAATTGTACCATCAATACATAAACAAAGCACTTACCGGTCCCTCAGCATCCAATAGCTATCCAATCAGATTATTTTTTAAATGCCTGACCACTGTTTACTGTTACAGACTTATACAATTTTGATTAGTAGGTTTTAATGAAATAAAGACATTTTAAAATATGTTTAAGTTAAAAAGTCTATTGTTTATTATATATTTTCCCGAATTTTCCCTAACAGCGAGTGATACACGCGCCTGACGCAAGGGTTCGCGACGCACTAACCCGCTGAGGAAAAAGCTCGATGTCCGTTCAGAAATGTTTTAGTACTATAGCAATTCTAGGACAATAGCTTGATTTAATATTTCCGGTTTTAGAATCGGGAGCTAGAACGATGACGTGCATTTAAATTTAAAGTATACCCAAGATACAAAATTGGACCTTATGGTAAAACAAAAAAAAAATACAAAGATAAAAAAGAATCATTTAAATGCATGTCACGGTTACAATCATTTTAATATCATTTTATTCAGACCTTTATATTTTATGTACCCTTATACATATTTCAAGAAAAAATATGTACGCAATGAGCTAAAAAGAGGTCAGATAATCGGACGTAGGATCTGCCTTACGTAATTTTCTGAGGCCGTTGGGGTTAATAAACTGCTCAAACTATGGCACAAATTTCAGTTACACACAAATTATATAAAATATTAAGTACCTATATACAAAACATGTAATAATAAATACCTTAGTATTTATAAAAAAAAGTATGAGACAGTCTAAATACTTGCGGTACGAAACAAGTATTTCATACATATTATTAGCAGACGTTTAATATTTCGGCCGCATATCTAGGTTTGGAACGCAAACCGATCGATGTTGCGGAAAGCGGGGGCCTGGTTAAAAAGCCTGACGTGGTTACGGGAGGCACTTAATATTTCATATAACACTTACCCATTCTGGTCATGACTCCGCCCCACAGCCAAATCCTCTGCAATCTAAGCGGACCCTGGTACTACTACACCGGGATAACGCTAGGATGAAGAAGAAGAATCTCAACTGATCGTTAATAATTCAGTTTTAGGGGCCCTCGGGGATAGATTTGAGGCCCTATTAGACAATTACGCAAACGTTACAGCGTTTACTAATGAGTCAGATTTAGTTTGGTATGACACAGAATTCGGTGGGATAATAGTTGCGAGAGAAATATCTTTCACTACCATTGATTTATTATAAGACGAGTACTGATTGACCAAATTAAAGGAACAAGGAAGTTAGCAAACAGGATTACCATGTCGCTAATAGTAAACAGACGCCACATCTTATAAATGTCTATAGATAGCGTGGGTGCTTAAAAATAAAGTAGGTTTAAATCTGGAATAGCATTAGAATTTAGTTCTAGATGAGTTTCACTCAAAATGTGTATTGTTTTCTGCAGTATAAGATATTTGCAGCATTACAGCATTAAAACATTAAGGAATTTCAGCAGATCAATGAAGGGGATGTTATAAGCCAATTTGGGTGTTCATATTAAATTTACAAAGTGATGATAGTGCATCTCATAAGGTAAATAATATAAGAAGTAATTTAATAATGGAAAGTAGTGCAAACCATGGAGCAGACCAATAGATTAACAATAGGAACATTATTATAATATTGTTATACTGCGAATACTTACAAAAGGTTAAAGGAAAGAAACAGTTCTGAAGATAAACAGGTATTTAGTTCCAACAAGTTCAATATTAAACATTGTCATTCGTCCGTATTTAATGACAAAATAACTAGACACAGCATTAAACATGGTCCTCAGAGGCGAATATAAGGACAAAATAAGTAGAACCAGCATTAAACACGGTCCTTCGAGCCGGATATGAGGACAAAATAAGTGGGATCGGGATTAAACAATGGGTACTCGCATGTTACTGATTATATCTTTCCTCTGTTATAAGCTCTGGCTAACCTACAAACCAGTCGAAACATATTATATAACAGTGTTTTTCTATAGTTTAAACTACCCCAGTTCTCTCGTACTCCTTAAACAATTTCTCAATGTATGTATTAAACGCCGAGCTACTATATCGTAGCTTTTAATTAAAATCAGTCCATACACTATCTATTTATTCCATATAACATTCAATATAGATATATCTAGTCAGTACAGAATAATGTCGTTCACTAATATCGTATCTTTCATCCCAGAACCATACTTCATCTTAAATATACAATCATTTAGTTCAGCGGTCGGCAACACGTCTCCCGCGGGCCGCATACGGCCCGCGACTGTTTTGTAAATGGAATTCTAATTCTTATAAATAAATAATACATATATTACACGAGCGCAGTTTTGTGGTAATGTACTAATATTTAAATAAAACAACACAGCATATACTAAAATTAGCATTTTTAACATCGCTTTTAATGTTTACCTACATAAATAGATAATTAGCCTATCCTATCCTATTTCTAAATCAACACCTGCGAGAGCGGGTCAACCAATTTCCAGCAAACAGAACTGGTGAGCTGCACCGTGGGTTTTTTTACACGAACCACCTGAATCCACTTTCGACCCACTCATAACTCAAAAACTACTGCACATAAACATGTTAAACTTGGCTCACATATACACGCGAGATACATACGCGTATACTATGTGTAAATTTAGGATAGAAGCTTAATGTGGACTGTTGGAATATTTTCTTACCTATAGAGCTTTTTATCTAGAAACAAAAGCATGTATTACCTTTTATTCATTGATGATATACTTGTCTTGTATCGTTGTTTTGAATGTTAACCAATACTTAATAAAGTCTACGTTGTGGACTGCTGCTACGACTAAAGCCCTTGACGCCGCGCCCAAAACGTTCCTTAACATGAGAAATGCATCGGATCACTTAAAATTTCAACTTAAACATATTACCGCCGGGTTCAGAGGTGAACTAGATTACTTCAAGAAGCGACAAATACAGTAAGAGCCATTATTGGTGCGTCACATCGAATTATTTATAGACCAGCGCCAGGAATCTCGTGGGACGTCTCCGGCTTAGGCTGAGAGCATCGCTAAGTTGCGCGACGCCATGTCTAACAGCTGCCTATGAAGTATTTGGGGTGAGAACCGTACATTTAGCCAAACTTAATCAGGCCCGCAAATAGTCAACAGTTAATCACTACAGAGTTGAAACAGCTTTCGACCAGATAACATATGTTCCTAAGTGCATATCGATTGGAAATATTCAAATTTACCATAGAACCTAAAGGCTTTGCAATATTTCATGTCCGTAAAGTCGGTTGACAGACAAGAGAGTCTATCAAACCTATCTATCGTTCCAAATAAGCGAGGAATTATCTTATAAAATGACCTTTTACGGTAGGAGTACTATGTTTGGTGTATTCTGACAGCTGGCATCTCATCTCAGCAGACTTGGTTCAAAATGCAAGGAGTAAGTCATGTGACTCGCGCGACCCGCGGCCGCTAGAGTTACAGAGAAAGTCTGCCGGCAGCAGATAGATGCAGAACTAACTGTATGAATAATTGAACAAAAGAAACGTAATGTTTTATTATGTTTTTTTTTAATTGCTATTGCTAATTAAGATTAGGAATAGGTTACGGTGCGTTTCATTTTATAATAAGAAAATTGTGCTGACGGAGGTATATAAAATTTGTCACATTTATAGTTTAGATAGAGGATGGTGTGCGAGTACTTATTTTTTTATAAAATATGCATTATAAACATATTAAATCAGTAAAATAAAACCTAACTCACACCAGTGCCAAACGATTTACACACCCATGTATACATTTTATTATTATATAACATTGTGTCATAACGAACTCTTTAGCTTTATACATCGATTTATTATTTATTAATCTACCTAACTGAAATAGATGTAATTAAGACATGAAAGATAAATCCCCGTGTGAAATCTTAACAGGTCCTCGAGCGTCATTCGCGTGATAAGATCCCTGGCTGGACACGTAAAGGTGTTCCCACCGGCCGGGTGCCTGCACCCCCATAGATTACACGCAGTTAAGCCGTTCTGCTGACCACCTGACCAACATACCCTAACGACGCCTTATCTAAATGTTGATTAGCCGCGCCGTTACCTCACCGCGGCTGCTCCATCATTCCTGTCGTGCCGCCGCACCCGGACTAGCTGTCACACTGATGTCTTACATTTTTTACTTTTTCGATGTGTTTGCTCACTTTGTTTTGTCAGCCCAGTCATCCAAGTCGATAAACGGGGTAACCGCAGAATCGAACGCAACCAGTTCAATTTTTATATAGACCTTTATTTTAGTTTTAATAGTCACATGGTCACAGTTACTGTGCGCTTACTTATTTCAGGTCAATGTTCATGATTTTTCAATAGTCGTGATTTTCAACTAAACGGTATCTACCAAAGCTCCGGTATCAAACTCTATACACCCATTTAAAAAATCGGTGAAAAGATAAGATAATGCTTATAAAATATTCAACCATCATATTGATATCTTCAATTCCTTAAGATCGATCTAGAATCATTAGATAATGATGTATGCACTTGTATAAGTCATTGGGGATAATTGCTCTAGACAGCTAACAGTCAACACCTGCAAGGATTTTTATGACACACCCAAATAAATCTAGACTGACCTAGAAAGTCGCGGCTAAATATCAAGTTTGTTGGCGCTGGGCCAATGTCTTGCGCCTAAGGCTGGCCCAGAATTTTGTTACCATATCCTAGCTGTGGAAAACCACAGCTGTATCGTATTGAACCTTCTAGGTATCGTTATTTGTATGTCAATATGCATTGAAATTACCTTTTTAAATAAGTTTAATTATTTAATTAAAAAGTATTATCGAATCGTTCCATCCTAGGAGCAGATATCTTAAGAATTCCTCACCTGCAAACCTGTAATTTGCAAGTTCTCACGTGCACTCTAGATGCTTTGCCGCGATTTGTCACAGTAACGACGGTGGGTACCGCCGGCCGGTAACGAGCTGGTAATGGAAGTGCCAAATATAGGTCAACACGTAACGAGGTATCTTGTTTCCGACCATATAAAGTTAACTGCACTATAACACAAATATAGACTCAAGAAGAGATTAGACTAAATGGTAACTCTGGGGGTAATTCACTTCTAATTGCACGTCTAGCAAATGTGATACGTTAATCAAAGGAATTCAAAAATAATATCTAGTATTACTCGCGGAGTTACATGAGACAATTCGACTAAAATATGTCTAAACAATATATTGTAAGTATACTTATTTGCCTCCAATAA
>JANCMC010047872.1:165028-175527 GCA_024363005.1 Charaxes varanes | reverse complement strand
CTACGCCTAATGCGGTTAGATCGCTTAATCATACCGTACCTACTGTCTTTCTGGTCCAATTTTAGATCAGTGCCTCAGGGAAGAAAGATTGCTAAATAAATGCCTTTATTACTGTAGCAAATAATGAACATCTTAATTTATAAATAAAATAGACTAGTATGCTCTATTGTTCTATTGTCTGTAAAAATTTAAAAAAATCTGTGACGAAGATAACATACGCAGAATTACTTTGTCTCGAATTAGGTTTTGGTCGTTAATATTATACATTCAATTTCGGAAGGTATTTTGCAATTTCTTTGATTGTAAAAGTCACTATGTAATAAGTCCAAAGTTTACTCGGGTAATCTTTGATTTATATTTATTCGTACTATATATATCATATTATAGTAACTTACTGGGGTAAAAAGTGGCGCTAAGTGTAAGCAAAATCGATTGTAATTCTAGCAACGTATCGCATTCACGTAACGATATTTTTTGCAGAAAACCCACGAGTGCTATTCTTAGACGATTTAATAAGAGGCTATCTGGGAATGCGATTATTGAATCACGACGTCGAGATAGCAGATGTACTGGAGATAGCTGAAGAGATATGGAATAGTCTCATGAGTCGCGCGTTACTTGATCACAGCTGGGCCGGTGGGAATAATGCAGTTGATTCTTTTACCTCTCGTTTGTAATCGGAACACGGCTCGGCGCGCAGTAAATCAGCGCGGACAGGCCCAGCAGTGCCCTTCGTACGAACGTTTGTGTCGTATTAGTCCACGTGTCAGATATGCTTAATGGCCACGGGTGATTTAGGGTCGCCGCGGCGCTACCTCCGACATGTTTGTGGCGCTGTGACACCTCCTCTTCCCGCGCGACTTTGTTTGTGGCCAATGATAGAGATATCACAGGTATATTTCAAAGTTCAATGCATTGAAGAATATTAATGTAATTTCCGATGTCTCGAGTCAAATTTATCCTAACAAGCAAGTGGGGTTCTTTCTAGTTCTGTCTCCTTTTCAAGCAGCATGACCACCGTCAATCTGTGTCGTATCAAGCTATAGACATATGGTATACACTTTTTAATTTATAATCTCTCTTACACTGATCTTCTAATGTCAGATAAATTTAAAAATAATGTAAGTAAGAAATAAAAAAGCAATGGCCTATACCAAATGAATCAAGAAAACATATTACTTAGTAACATCTAAAATATAAATTGAGTCGATATGATCTAAAGTCATGAACTCTTACCACCTTCTTACGGTGGTTTAGAATTATCGTAATTTCTTTAGCTATGGGAAAACCTGGGGACTTAAACCCAAGGTGCTCAAGTGGATATGTGATCTAATGGTCCTACCAATCCTGACATATGGAAGCGTGGTATGGTGGCCTAGGACTAGACTAGTCACGTGTAGAAGTGCCCTGGCTAGCTTGCAGCGTACGGCTGGGCTAGCTATCACGGGGGCTTTTAGAACAACCCCAACGGCTGCCCTTGATAAACTCCTGGGATTGAAGCCTCTGCACATTGAAATAGAGACAAAGGCTCTGAGAGCCCTGCACAGGCTAAAGATCTTAGGGCAATGGAGCTTGTCTACAACGAAAACTACACACACATATGTAACGGTTGAAGACAAACTCAAGCGGATACTCAGCATGAATTGCGATAAGATATCATCTGTTCCTATCTTTAAAAGGAACTACAGGATACACATACCCACCAGGGATGAATGGCAGGAGGGACTACCTATACAAGGTGGCAGAAACCTGATATGGTACACGGATGGCTCAAAAATGCGGTCTGGTACGGGAGCGGGAGTTTACGCTAAGGGACATAGCAGTAGTCATAGTCTGGGACAATATGCCACAGTCTTCCAAGCGGAGGCCTTTGGTATAATTGCCTGTACTCATGAACTTCTGAGTCAAGATGTTAAAGGTAAGGTAATCCACATCTGCAGTGACAGCCAGGCAGTGATAAAAGCCCTGGAGACAAGGAACCCTTATAATTTCGCTCTGTCCATCCGTCCGCAGTTTTAAACTAATGCGGTTACTATCGAAAATTGTATTTCTGTATTTTGTAATGCATCAATACACGTATTTTATTTTTCATTTATTTATATATATTTGCCCCGATCTTAGAGTTAAATGTATACATGTGTGTGTAAATCGTTTGGCATTGGTGTGCGTAAGGTTTTATTTCGAAAATTACTGTATTAATAAAGTTTTATTTTATAAAAATCTTACCATTCGCGCTACATAATCAATATATACTATAAATGTGCCATATTTCATACTCTACCGTGAGCGCAATTTTTCGTAGAATGATAATAATTATTTATGTCTTATTTTATTCTCATAAAGAAAATCCTTTCTTAACGCATGCTCTGAATATAAATTAAATCTGGCTTGATTTATCTTCATTTCTTTTTTTTTCCTTTTCTTCATAAGAACCTTCCTCAGACTTAAATGGCTTCAGCAGTTGGGTGACCAAGTGAAATAGGTGTTCTTTGTTATAATAGTCTAGCTGTAACCCACGATTTCCTACACGTGACTTCAATGATGCAAGTAGCCCATGTAACTCCTTGTAACATCAGCTACCTGCCAGTGAAAGTCAAGCCCAAATCGATCCAGTCGTTTCGGAGATAATCCGGAACAAACATACAGACATACAAAAATATCTTGACTTGCGTTTTTGCTATAGGTACCGTCCAGTAATGTGCAATTAGTAAAAGCATAATTTCAATGTTGCAAAAAGCCATTTCAATTTTATTTTTAATGTATAGATGGTTGTAGATATATATATATACTAAACATTTCTATCGCAAAAGTGTCCACATTAATTATTCGACCTAATGAGTCCCAAGCGATCTCCACCGACTCCCCACTGACATTTGTCGGCTTTCATCTCATTTGAAATGGCATATTCTTGGCTGGCCCGTTGGCGCAGTGGGCAGTGACTCTACCTTCTGCTCCGGGGGTTGTGGGTTCGATTCTCACCTCGAGTCTGGGTGTATTATCCATATGTATGTGTTTATATATTTCTAAAAAAAAGTATTTGTAATATAACAGGCGTCTGTTATCTATAACACAGGCATCAATTTGTCTACCTTAGGAACAGACGTGCGTGTGTCATACAGTCATCTCATTTTTAGAGTTCCGTAGCTCTACAAGGAACAAAAGAAACAAAACAAGATGAAAAGATAGTGACTGTCAAAGGACGTGAGGTACTGTTGAATTTCCGAAGATGATGTAAAGGATCGTACGAACTGGTTGAGCCAGATTTGGAAGGCTGATCCTATCACTATGTGGGATACACAGTATCGGAAATGAATAATTCCTACAAGGAACCCTTATAGTTACAGTTTGTCCGTCCGTCTGTCCGTCCGAAGAGTTGTCCCCTCTAGGATCTCCAAACTATTAGATGTCGAGACTCGAATTTTCCATGTTGATAGGAAACGCTAAAGACTCTTAGGGAAATTATTTTGAGAAAAAGCGAACAACAACTTTTGAAATTATTTTACAGATACGTTTATCTCGTATGAGATACGGAACCCTTCTATAGCGTGTCTTGACACGCTCTTGTCTACTTTTACTTAACTTTCACAAAGGCTATCACAATAACCTGATTCTTATTTCTTAAAGATTTATCTTTTGTTATGGGGGGAGGGGGGCAAAACCACCCACTTTACATGCATGGGCGCCATCTGTTAAAAGTAAAAATTATTATTTTAAGATGGCAAAAAATCTATACGCAGTACAAGCCTGTACTAAATTTCATGCATTTACGATCATAATAGTTAGTTAGGACGAACGGGCGGACGGTATGACAGAACGAGTTTCGCTCTGTCATATTGTAAGGGTTCCTTGAGAAACTACGGAACCCTAAAAATGAACCATGTAGACAGCTTAGCCTAGATACCCCTGTTAGGAGGCGTTGGGCTGTTCCGTTTATTCCCCCCTCCCTACTCGACTTTAAGCTAAATAATTAGTCCCAAACAAAGCCTTGCAATCGCGCTCAGAAAGTGTGCGGCTTCGCTATTGAACTTTCTGGGGAATTTTGCTTAATATTGCATTCTCTTTCTTTGCTCGTTTTCGAACAGGAGAGAAGGAATTCACTGAATACTCTTGCAATTTTTGTTCGAAATCTTTCATACATACGGGTCCTGCTTAGGTATTTATATGCGTTATTGACGTATCTTATATCGTTAAACCGATAAAAGCAATTTCACGACAGGCTACTGTTAGTATTAAGTATTTTATTCTTTTGACAACTGTTCGCAGTTTAACGATGTTTATATAAATATGTGTATATATACGTATAATATGAAATATTTCAGTACGCGGCGAAAATGCGCTTTGTAGAAAAAGCTCCGCGGCTCTCGATGGTGGACACGAAGGACCATTATAATACGGATACCACTGTGACGAGTTAATTTCAACTTTAACCTCGTACAGATAAGGGTCGCAGCGGGTGCAAGAATAACGCGGCGTGGTAATCCTGCGCCGCGGAATAAGTGCTTAATTATGCGGCCACGGGCTGGATTATGTTTTTATTTTCGAGGCTTTACTATTATAAATTCGTGACAATTTTAAGCGATTTTTTTCAAGAGGAAAATCCTGCAAATCTGTAGGTTTAAAAAGGTTCGCATCTGTACAATATTTTACAAATGAGTAGTTATTTTTATATTATAAAGTAATTTCGATTCATCGCCCCAAGAAACGTTCAATTATAATTTAATATTATAATTATTCTATGATGCCAAAAATAAAATCCATATGCAATACATAATTCTAGCAAATTTCATGCATTTGTTTATAACTGTAGAAGTTAAACATGGTCGGACAGACGGACAGGCGCACGGACACAGCGCAATTACAAGGGTTCCTTCTAGGACCACGCGACCCTTAAAAAAGCGGTGGCGATTCTTTCAAATTCTGAAACGCACGTCTGTTACAGGCTTCTCTTTATCCGTAACCTATTTTTAAAATATCTACGGGCCTAATGTACTTTAAAATGTTTATTTTTCTCAGTATAGTTAAAGCCTGGATGGTTCAGCGGTCTAATTGTAGTTCGTAAGGCGGAACCGGTCCAAAAGCCGACCCTGCTGGGAGCCACTACTACAAACAGCAAACGCTTTTAAAAATAGCTGAATTGCTATTCGTAGTACTCTAATTTAAAAATAGTGTGCATCAAAAACACCACAGATTGACAATTGTTTATATTATATTGCAATTATATAAAATATGTTACGATTTTTTTTTTTTTTTTCTTCTGAAGGGGCCCGCACAGCGGATGCACTTCGACCCTGCCGGATCTTTTGTACTCGCCACTGGCAGTGAAGGTGAGTGTTAGTGATCACTATAAAGAGAGCGCTCTTAAACCTACACCTGGGTCACAAGTCCCGGACACTGATATGGTTTCTTCCTCTGCAACACGATGGACCCGGCAACCGCACGGTGAAGCCATGGAAAGCTAAAAAATTTGTCTCATCCTAAGACCACATAAGATAAATAATATGATAATAATCTCATGAACTGTTGTACAGCTATACAAAAAAAAGAATATATTTAAGCTTTGTTTGTTGAGAATATCTTATATATGGTAAAAATTGTTTTAGAAGGAAAGACACTAAAGAGGGAAAGGTGAGCAAGAAATATCCATACTTAACCCGCTGTAAACCTCTGTACCATAATTGTTTCTTGCAAGCTCCAGATGGTGAACTGCTTTGTACATGTGATCACAAGAAGGCTGAATGGTATGTTTGATTCACTTTAGACCCAACCAAAGAATGTACTGTTTTATAACATTTTAAAGCATAGTCCAGTAATATCTGTACATCATGACAGGAATAGAAGTTAAGACCTGTGACATCTGGAACGGTTTATTAGGTGTTCCAGTTAACTTTAATGTTTTTGTTTTTATTTTACTTCAATTCTAATTCTAATTCTTTTTATGATATATTTGGGTTTTATATGCCTTAAATAAAAAAAAAAAACTACAATTATAATAGTATTCGTTTTTGGCCAGCTGTGGGTGTTGAATGATACTATTTTGATGGGTAGGGAAACGTCCCCTGATTATCATAATCACAAACTGTGCTGCATGTCAATAGGATAAATTGTAATTAAAAAAAAAAATTGATATGGAATTACTGAAAATTTCCAACATTTTTAAGGGGAAAAAGAAACAAGCAAATAACTTTTATAATTCATCTTGCTACGGAGTTAGGAATGCATGCCAGATATGCACTGTTAATTTGTAGTGGTTTTTTTTTAAATTTCGTCATTAGATTTTCCTCAAATGATTAACTGTGGGCTAATGGCGCTGGGCATGCGCAGTTTTGCAACAAAATGGCCATTCTGGCTCGTAGCTCATATACAGTCTGTCTTACATAGAGCCTAGGAATCGTAGTATAAAAAAAAATGACTCGTTTTCAATTTTCTAAAAGATGACCTTCTAGTTTTTTAGAGGCAAAATATTTCCTTTGTTGTTTACAGGTATATGGAAAAAGAACTAGCAGATTTAGTAAGCGAAGATCCCCTTACCGTACGCCTGCGATTCGAGCCTGCCGGACGCGCTGTGGGTGACGTGGGTCGGTACTATCAGCTGACGAAGGAAAATAAATGTGTAGTTTGTGGCGCCAAGGACTCCTACATTCGTAAAAATGTTGTGCCCAGAGAGTATAGAAAGTACTTTCCAGGTAAGGTCTTTGATAATGGGAATATTTGATAATTTTATTCTGTATTTATTATTAGGTCTTACACTGTTCGCGTTTACAAGTAAGCACGCTGAAAGCACGACCACACGACTGAAGTAAAACCTCTAGCTTCATCTGTGTGTATGTATATCGCAGGCAGATAGCCCAATTAAAAAGGCAGTTTTTAAATATTTATTGTATTGAAACAAAATTAAAAATATCCGTATTTATATTTCTGAAAATACTACATTAAAATTTAACATGTACGTGTGAAAATCTAGAAGCCAAATGAATTGGAAAATTTCTTTTCCCCAAACGTGGTCGCCACTGAATGATCTTCAGACCCCAACGGTCGTCGGATCTTCGGGCTATATGTCCGAATATATCTATGATTATTCTGTAGGAAAATGCATGCTGCTCTCATTGGAATGCGATCGGTTTGGAGAAGAGCGCAGCGCGGTATGCCGGCACTCGATTTGAATAAACGATGCGATTCTGACGAATCATGCATTATTTATTTATTTGTTATTTATTTTATTTAATATGCATTTCACGTTATATGGAGCGTAGAGATTTTCTGTTTGAGGCGTGTTCAATTACTACTTTAGTCGTGTTATATGAAATCAAAAAGCGAGGCTATCTCTAAGGTACACAATCCTAATCGAAATTATAACCTTAACAACCTGAAAATTAGCTTTGTCACACGTTTTTTCTATATCTAGCGGAGTACACAATTTACCTTATTTTTAATGGCAACTTTTTATTGATACTAGTTTAAGACTAAGTTGAAAAGCACCTCCTATCAGCAAAGATGAAACATTTTACCAAACTTAAAAAAAAAATCTTAACGTTAAATCGTAGATGAGTAAACAAATTCATCACTGACTGTGTAAGCCCTTGTAAAACTTTGATAGCTTACATCAAAACATGATATCTTTTTTAATTTGTCCATACGTCGACAAACAAACAAACTAAAACTCTTTGTGAATAAGCTTGTATACTAGGGTACACTAGCTTATAATGTATCTGTATAAGCAGCTAACGTACGGAGAAACTAAAGTCAACTTTTACAGTTAACTCTTAAAAATCTACAATGGCTACTTATCAATAACTTTTTAATTTTCCCCAACTCCAGAGTTAGGTAGAAATCCATAACAAACAGGAAGAGATTAGATTAAGTCAGTCCTAGATCATAATAAATGTCAGATCTATGAAAAGTTATCTTATCGCAGTCCGATCGATTACCAGCAAATTACTGTCTGGAGTCATTGCTTTTCCTTCTATCAGCGTACATCTAAATGATAAGTAATTTTGAGTGTTTCTTTCCCCCGCATAAAATTTCAGTCGCGCCCACATTCAGGCAAATAAATCATAACTTTAACAATTCTCCCCTTTGTATCTCCGAGTAGAAGTTATTCCCTTTTACAACTTATTAATTATTCGGCTACAGTGCGAGCTACTTTGAAATTATTTCTTTCTCCAGACCATCATGTCTGAGTAGAGGTATTAGGATTTTCCACTCTTTGGAAGATTTCCTTCATTCCACGAAACCGACCTTCCGTATGAATTGGCATAAGTATAAGGACATGGTACCCGGATGATGGAAGTTCTTGTTGTTTCTTTCAGACTTATTTTGCACTCACTAATAATCTCAACTTTCTTTTCCTGAACTAGATAAACGTTGTAATTATTTTTGAGGTGAAAATTTCTGTAACGCCTAAAGAAGTGAAAACTGCTTTAGGCATGGCATTGCGTGTTTCTAATTTCTAAGGTGGGAGAAACCATTGAACTCGCGACACTGTTACCGTTACCGACACCTCTGTATGTTCAAGATTTCATTTCTGTCGGCATTCCTGGAGTGCCACTATTTTTAAGTTCACCAAGATGCCTTTTAATTAACGGGAGCAAAAGTACACAAAGCGAGTTAATGATTTTATAAATATACAAATCGTTCCTGCTGTTCAGTCTCAGAAACTATCGAGAATGTTCGCGCTAAGCCCTCAGAACTCGCGACGAATCAGGCGTGGATCCAGTTTAAAAAAAAATAGGACGCTCAATTTAGAGTGCTAGTTTTTGTGTGAAATTATAACCCTTTAGTATAAATTGATACTTTGTTACATACTTGTAATATACACAAATACATTGTAATGGTATTTACTATAACTGTAACTGACCACTATGTGTATGCGCGAGTGATATTAATACTGAGCACAATGTGCTTAGATAGTTGTGACCCAGTCCACGGTTGTAACACGACTGCCTCGTCCACCTGCATGTCTTTGTATTTATACTCATAAAAACAACTACCCTCCTTCACCTTTTTACTACACTACGTATACGTACGTCTTTAAAAGACTGCATGTAACAACTCTCAATCTCCTGTTTCTCCTTATAATCAATATTTTACAATTATTAATCTTATCTAAGTTTGCAAGATGACGGCAACCAAACAGGGATCCGCTTTTAGGTACTTCTGCATATTAAACTGTTGCCAATAGTAGGCATATTTATTTAGCAGACAATTAATGGCTGTCTGAATGTATACCAAGACAAGAATATAAGTTAGACCTGTAACATCTAAAACAGCTTATTAACCATTCCAGTTAGACTGTAATGGTTTTTCTTTTATTTCATTTTGGAACAAGTTTTTGGGTAGGGTGCTCCCAACAGCGTGTAAGCGAGCCTCACGTGTCCTACCAAGGACGAAGAGGGCGCCGCTGGGTTTTGGTGGGTATTATGGCATTGCCAGCGAGTTCCACGCTTCTGTCCGCAGATGTCTCCGGAATACCGGTTCATCTGCGGATGGAGTCGTGCGTAAAGGCATTTGCCAGCGAAAAAAAAAGAAAAAGGGTGCTCCCAACAACCACGTTTTCAATAAAGATATTTTATCGGGTTACAATAACATCAAATAGGAAGCGTCACTTATACGCTTCCAGACAGTCCGTCCTACGAGGTGGAAGCGAAGGTCATGTCACGGCTAAGGGAGCCTTTTAACTCTTTATTAATACTTTTAGATACTATTTCGATTTCGAAATTGGCTTATCGCACTATTTTCATGTTGAGAATATAGAAGCAAGTAATTAAGAATTTGTTCTGGTTCAATAAACATACAAGTACCTGTCCACATACTTCAAATCTCTCTACAATAGAGTGCCCTTATATAGGCATCAGAATGCGAAATGTGAAATTACCTATATTTTAAAATATTTTATAGCATCCTTGAATATAATCTAGGTTTTCTTACAAATTTTTTTGCACTTATCGCCAACCATGATATAAATTACAATACATGGTTGATATACATAAAATTCTACCAGATCTCATGTATATAAATATTTAAGACGCGTTTATTAAATTCATTGAACTCAAGGAATAGTTTTTATGAAAAAAATGAGTGTCACACTACTGCACACACACATCAGCAATCGTTGCAAATTTAGTGGAGGGGTATGCAGTTTTAAACTGAACGGGCTCTACATGCGTTCAGGTGTGCAAAAGAGGTTAATAGAGGAGTGCTAGAGAACTCACGACTTTCCCTTATAACAAACCTTGTATCGCAGTGCTTAAATAATAATAAATAAATATATAGGACTATATGACACACGGACGTCTGTTCCTAAGGTAGACAACTTAATGCCTGTATTTTAATTAATAAACAATTTTTGATTATTGGATGTAACCTTAAAGCATCAGTATTGAAGAATCAAGCCATATAAAGAGTTACTTAGGACAATAAATAAATAGATCGCCACGGTAGATTCAAGCGGGCGCAGCGTTTCGTACAAATACGGCAAGCGCGTACTCACGACCCGCCAATAC
>JANCMC010047872.1:153776-164928 GCA_024363005.1 Charaxes varanes | reverse complement strand
CCAATAAAATTAATTTCACTTAATAATCGTTTATTCATTATTGGATGTAATCGTAAAGCATCGGTGTTGAAGAAAAAATTAAGCCATATAAAGAGTTACCTACGACAATGAATAAATTGCGTGATCGCCACGGTAGAGTCAAGCGGGCGCAGCGCTTCGTACAAATACGGCGAGCGCGCACTCACGATCCGCCATTACCCAATAAAATTAATTTCACTTAATAATCGTTTATTCATTATTGGATGTAATCGTAAAGCATCGGTGTTGAAGAAAAATTAAGCCATATAAAGAGTTACCAACGACAATGAATAAATTGCGTGATCGCCACGGTAGAGTCAAGCGGGCGCTGAGCTTCGTACAAATACGGCGAGCGCGCACTCACGACCCGCCATTACCCAATAAAATTAATTTTACTTAATAATCGATTATCGATTATTGGATGTAATCGTATAGTTTCGGTGCCCGTGATGGATCGGCGGCGCGGACCCCCCGCGCTGTTCGCCGCACGCTTCGTTTGCGAACAAGATCTGTCGGCGAGTACCCTCTCACCGGAGTCGGTAGGCTCATAATATATCTTTAATTACGCTAAGCTAGATAGATAATGTACAATCTATATCTTACATCTGTTTTGTTATGGGATAGAGAGATTAATAGCTTTTAAGTTACAATGCGGTGGTAGCTATAATGATTTATATTGAGAGTAAATTATGGACCGTAATATAACCATTGTGTTCAAAGATATACGCTTTAAGGAAATCGATTTTTATGAAAATGTAGATTATTTTCCGTTTATTTATTTAGTGCTTCTACTTCTTTTCCGTATGTACACATCTCAATAAATTATTTAATCTACTTTTATATGAGCGTTCTTAATTCTTAAACATACTAGGATCGCCAGCTGATTGTAATTCAGCCAGAAACCTTTATTTGTGTATCAAATGCTTATTACAAGGACATATCTGTTTGGTAATTAATATAACATACGGTTATCATGATTATGCTTTGACATCGTCCAATAATAAAATGTATACACTGTACATGTGTATGTGAATCGTTTGGCATTGGTGTGCGTGAGGATTTATTTTAATAATTTAATATTTTTATAATGCATATTAAATTAAAATATTAGCATTCGCACACCTATGTAAATAATAATTATGCCAACCGCGTAATTTCGTAAATATATAATAATAATAATTATTATTTATTTATTTCAGGTAAAATACACCCATATAATAATTCAATTGACTAAAAATATTTTTACAATAAATAATTAAAAGTTAATGTCAAAAAATGAATACAATATGTTAAAGACAATTAAATAAAATAAGTAAAATGGGGACGAAAATTTTCGCTTCACGTATTAATGTAATATATTTGAAGATCAAAATAGTTGAACGGAGACGGGGGTCGCGGGAGGGGTTGGGGTGCTTGGGGGTTTTGCCACAGCCCACACACGTTCCCCATCCGGACCACCGCCCGATACCTGAGAACAAAATAACACAAAGATACAATTATTGATTCACAGGTAGTCTGTATGATTAGTAAACCTATTATTTGGCTTTATCGATCCCGGTACACATTATGGCCAACCATCCTTACAATTTCTCATATCAAAAAAAAGTTTGAGTAATATTTATTTATTTAAAAACTTAATTGCACACATAGGTAACAATAATGATAAGAGAATATAGCACAAAGTGCGCAAAGGCGGTGTTATCGCTTAAAGCGATCTCTAGCAGACAACATAGGAGAGAGAGGATTTCAGAGTCGGTAAGGGTGGTGTTGAAAACAATTAAGTGTATGAATACTAAAAATTATAATTATAAATAAAAACAGAAAAAAAGCACATATCGTAAAATGAATAATAAACATACATGTATAAGCATAATCAAAATGACAAACAATACAGAAGCTATATCTGGCTCCGGCGTAAAGGTTATGAGACATTTGTTTATTAAATACCTTCATCCTCAATAACACTCTCTTGTCGTTCTTAGGCACTTTGGCAGGGACGGGAACAGGCATTCGTCTGACACCGGCAGTGTTAGTAACGGCGTTGGCCGACACCGTAGTGGGCAAGCTGGACGGCGGTTGTGGTTGGTGGGTGCTTATTCCCGATTTGTGGATAAGAGGCGGTGGTTCCAGGGGCGGAGACGTTGATTTGCGACAGTTCTGAAACAAAATGACATTATTTTAAGTTCCACTCTAGAAACTACAGCTAGTTTCTTTTTTAATCACACAAGTGTAAGTTAGCAAAAACAACATATTGAGAACTTTAAAAAAACATATTATTAGAAATTTAAAAGTGTATTCATGTGGGTGCTGTGCTTGCAATAAGCACACCAACACACTCACTACAGCAGAATTTGAGACGCGCGTCACTAATTGGTGCATACCTCAAGGCAACGTACTCGGGTGCAACCTATTCATTAATTTCACGCATCATTTTTTAGAGGTGTAAAAGTGTAATTGACTAAAATAGGGTATATCCTATGCCTAAGTTATATACACGTTTTTTTATTCTGCTATAATAGTGTAATTAACTTAAGTTTATCTGTATTTTTTGAGCCAGAAGGTGGCTGGATGAGATTGAGGGGGCAAGGGATAGAGGGGGAGCGGCAGAAACAAAGAGAGGTCTATACCCAGCAGTGGATCATCAAGGGCTGAAAATAAATAGTAATAAATATATACAGGACTATAGGATACACTGACGTCAGTTCCTAAGGTAGACAACTTAAAGCCTGTGTTATAGGTAACAGAGGCCTATTATACACAAATATTTTATTTAGAAATGTATAAATACATAAATGTAGATAATACAGCCAGACTGGAGGCGGGAATCCCCCCATGACCCCCGGAGCGGAAGACAAGGTCACTGCCCCAACGGGACATACAGATCAGTCAGAAAATGATGTCTTTTTTTTTTCAAAAGAACATTAGGAATACTTTTTAGGTACGTCTAATATTCCCTTTTCCCCTCCTATTAATTGTAAATTTATTTACGAGAAATTCTCTTTTATTAGTCTTATAGTCAATAAATTGATATAAAATTGCAAATTATCCATTTAATTATGTAGATGAATGCTTTGATCTTTTTTTACCATTATTTATTGGAATGTACACATAATAATATTTACCTTACTCGCATATGCGAGCATCTTATTATTCGTGCTTACAAAAAAATTGCCATAGAAACGGATAAACGCTACTGTACTTCTTTGAAAGTTTAAGATAAAAATATGTAGTCATTCTAGTAGATAAATCCTATTAAAAATAATTCGACATACCGAAAGAGTAAGCCCTCATTCGCACGAGAGTTAAAAAAGCGTTGCATTAAATCTCGGCGTTAGCGCTTTTTTTAACGTCGGCGATAAGAAAATATATATATCTCGTTGAAAATATAGTATTGTTCGATAAATAAAAGCACTGCTGTGTGAACAGATACTTGGGAATCCATATATTGTATTTGAACGCTTTTTTTTAACGCGCTTTAAATGAGCTCTCGTGCGAATGAGGGTTAAATGAAGTTAGTTGTAAATCAGACAAGTTGCGATGGAAACCATTCGTTATCTTATATAACATAATAGTGCAATTTTTAGTTGTTCATAAATGTACTTCCGTTCATTAATACGTTATTCCATTATAATTACTGGCTACATTTTAGATATAATGAGGTAAAACTTAACATTACTACGGTTCGAACTTAATCCAGAAAGGCCTTAATTTTGTTTCAGGAAGTATAGTGGAAATATACAGAGCGACTGGTAAGACACAATACCCGAGAACCTGATATTTGATCATCACATATGAGAAAAAAAAAACATTAAATATTAATATCAATCAACTACTACGTAAGATTAAAAGAAAGATGTACTGTATGTACGCCTTCGCTTGAACATACTAGCGTGGAAGCACGTGTTGCGTTATTAACAAAGAATACGTACTTACTCTCGCTATAGTTTACGCCGAAAACCACGCTACGTACTAACGTGTAGCAGGCTATCATTTATGAAACAGCATAATCAGGTTTCCCTTCATACTTTAATCCTGGCTTGGGACAGGCAAAAATACCTAGGCACCTATTTCACTTACTCGACTCACTAATTTAAAAAGGAACGTGTACCGAATTACATCGGTACTTTCAGCGTATTTGAAAAATTAAGTATTTAAATCCACTGAGATGTACCAAATCTTCTAGCAGCATTTAGAGTACTCGCTTTTGAGTTGTATTCGAGCACTCGAGTGGTATAACCTGTCTCACTAAACAGGATATGCCACTCCTCCTCGTCCTTGAGCATATATTGGCACAGAGAACTTTCCGAAGTCTCTTAATCTTTGGTTTGCATTTTAAATTGCGCTGGAAGTAGGTATTCCTCGAAAGGGAAACTTCTCCCTATACAAATTGACGGCACCCTGCTAACTGTTATTAGCCCGCTCATAATACTCTTTTTTTGGATATTAAAACGACATGATTCCAATTACACGTAGTCACAACAAAAACTGATATCTCAAGGCGCACAAAAGTAGCTGTAATCAAAGTACCTAGTGCTCGATAACATGGGACGGTTCGTGGGACGGGAAATTGAGACTACCGCATGTGATATGCTATCATGGACGGACATCTTCTGCACGTAACGGATGATGATGACTCGCTCGAATCATAGACCGTGATTCGTGGACTGTAAAGGTGGGAGACCCTTCTCTTCAACCGTAACCTCCGCCGCCCAGCTACGTCACGCAGACTAAGTGTTAAAATAAATGGGTCTTGGAAAAAAGTTTGGGAAACGATGCCTTGGCGTTTCTTCACGAGGGGTCAACGTAAGTTTTTGCCAATCGATATGGACACTAGTACAGCAAACATATGTTGATTCCATTAAAGAAATAATCAATCAGCATTGTTAATATAGATTCCATTGCGTTTATATTCTATTATATCGTAGGTGTTCATCAATTTATAACGTTTAATATATCTGTGTACGTGTTAGTAGATGTAGTGTTGTTATTGTGTGAAATTACTGAAGCCTTTTTAATTTGGGTTTAATTGAGCGAAATGATTCAGCACTCAGTATCGTTATAAATATACGTCATTCGCAACTGAATTCTGTAAAAGATACGTTGGTGTCCTATTTGAGTTTTATTGACGAGGGGATCAAACATACACCGACTTGATATTATCTTCTCGGAGACATTACAGTCATATTTACAAAGATATAAATAACCATCACGGGAACGTACCTTCCAACAATTATTGGCACACCTTAAGAACTAAATGAGGGCTGACACTAGTACACGCCCTACGCGAGTAAACAATTCGTGTTTACGCGAGTGAGATAGCCATATCGCCTTCTCTTTCGTACTAGTGCCAGTCTGGTTCAGTCCGATATAGCAAATTTAAGTGTTAAAAAACGCTATATAAATATTGTTCGAAGTTTAATTTATATCTAAAGAGATTACGGAAATTAATTAGTCGGTATGTTTTTAACTGACATACTATCAGTATGTTAGACGAATAAATCATCGTGTATTATGGTCATTATATGTATTAAAATCAAAGTCTAGTCACCGCAGCATTATTTATATACTAACTTCATGGTAATATATATGTATTATGTATGTTCTAGATCAATTTTATGTTTAAAAAAAAACAAATTTCGTAAAAGACACGTAGAAAATTATTTGTAGGACATTAACGATTCATATATGTATTCGGCCGTTCAAATTTATAAGGCCGCTTCTATCCTCAATTACTTATACTTTGACTAGATTAAGGAGAAAAAAAATAAAAAAAATGCTTTACTAATGTCTAAAAAAAATGTCGAGATTCTTCCTATCTCATTATAAAATAATGTATATAGTGCGTTCAGTCTAAAATTGCACGCCCCTCCAAAGTATTCACCTTTAAATGTTAAATAGTGCGTAGAGGCATTAAATGCAAGGTCGTTAATATTATTAGATTTTTAGTCATCGACTAGGCGCAAAAGTACGGTCAACACACCCGTTGTGCGATTAGTGGCATTTTCACACTTTAATAATAATGAAATTTATTAGAGGGGCGTGCATTTTTAGACTGTACGTTCTATAACTAGGTATTGTATATTTTGTCTCGGAGTCGAGTACACGTTGCGCGTTTTCAGTATTTTCTTTTTAACCATAGTGAGACAATTTCGCCGAGCGAAATAAAAAAAAAAATTGAGTTTTACGTTGATTCGTGCCCCGTTTTTTTGTTATACGTGTATGTGTATCTATTGATACGATGTGATTTTGTTGCTGTGACTGTGTAGGTATTTTACGGTTTTGAACTAATCTCTGTTATTTGCTATGTTATATTATGCGTCCCGCGACTTCGTCCGCGTGGGTTTAGCGATTTTGTTAGATTTTGAGGGTTTTTACGTTTTTGTGTTTTTTTTGTTGGGGGGTGAATAATTGTTGAAGGGTGCGGGAGGTGACAGTAGGGTTGGAGGGGTGGGGGGGGGGGGGGGGGGGGGGGGGGGGAAGGGCAACACAGATAGACGGACGCACATAGCGAAACTATTTGGATTCCATGTAGGACTACGGAACCCTTCATGTTGAAAAGCGAATTGCACTCCGTCCATCTTAAAAATGAATCATATTATATCGAAAGACAATCTCAAGATTAAATAGATAGACCTACAGTAGGTGAGTGGTAATATTATAGCACAATTTTCCTTATTGATGACTAGTTTATGCCGACGACATCGTTCGTGTTACGCAAGTTTTACTCAGGCATCTTATTACGTCTTTCCGTAAACTCGGCCTACTTAATTTACAAGTTTTTATTCACATGCGCAAACTAAATAATTCAGCCAAGAAAACTACGCCTCTTCTTTGATGTACAGTAGGGCTTCCAAGACGATGGTTCTAAGTAAAAATCGCATCAAAATCGAATAATTGGTATCGTGAAGACAACCGTAGTCATAATACTTAGGGACCTTCAAGAAAAGAGCATACTTATTTGTCAAAAGCCGGCAACGCATCTGCGGTACCTCTGGTATTGCAGTTGTCTATGGGCGTCGGTAGTCACTTGGGTGAAAGCCGGCTACTCGTTTGCCCCATGTTATATATAAAAAAAAATGAAAAATAAGATTGACAAGAATTTTTAAAGTAAGGTAAGCATAAAAGTCAAGTATAAAGTAGGTATAAAGGTCATGGTGAATTTTTTAAAAGGTAGTTATTTATATTTAATAGACTACAATTAATGACGGATTCAATATATTAATTACTAGTAACGCTAATAAATAATAAAAACAGCTGACAAGGGATTCGAGGCAACGATATCACATATTACTGAGTAATTACTTAGTCACAAGTTATTCAACGAAACTGTCCTAAATATTGATATTAGAACATCATTTCGAAATAGTTTTAAGTAATACTTTTTGGGTAAACCTAATAATTACATTTCCTCTCGCAATAAGGGTAAAAGTTGTGCTGGGTATGTGCGATGATTGTCCAAGAGGATCGAGTGTCGAATCAAGGGCCATACGGATTTAAATTCACTCCTAAACCGTTTTCATATAATACAAAATCTTCATAATACATCTTAAACTGGCATCTTCTATTAGATGAGAATGCACTTAAGTGCTAGTCTAACCAGCATCTTCTATTATTCAGATAAGATTGAATGCAAGTGCTCTATCTGAAAGTCTTTTTTCTCTGCTTCTTTATTCTATCCTTATATGTCGTTTTTGGACATTCTACTTTGGTCAGCAAGTCCATTAGACTTAGCCGGAGGTCTACTAAGCTGTACTCATAGCCAGAAGTTGGCTAGTCTTTACCCCGGTTAGGCTATTCTATAGCCGATCCCCCTGGAAATTGACAAGAAACAGCGCAGGATTGAGACAGAAGCGCGAAATACTGTTAGATGGCAAGAGTCATTTTTGCTTGCTGAACCGCTCTAATAAGTAAACTACATTGGTCCACTAAAAATGTCTCCATTAAGTAAATTATTTTATTATTCAAAGTTTGCCAAAGCCCTTCAAATTAAAATTACAAATAATTATTCATTTAAATTAATTTATTGTAATCCATCATATTCTTAATTATACTCTTCGCAGGCACCGACCATAAATAAAAGGTGGAACCGACCGGCAAACCATGACTTATGGCTTCATAGTTACCGGGAAAAGGTACCAAAATGTTTACAAAAATTCATTATTATAAACGTGTAAAAGTTTATTTTATATATATAAAGTTATTATAAAAAACTGTAGCAATTAAGTAGTCTATATGTTGAGTATAACAAGATTTCCAAACAGTGCGTTGAGTACTTTTTGAAATAAATATGCAAGAGAGCTTAATTTTGAAAAATACATAGAAAATTGACGTTTCAAAAGACTTTTAAAAGAGCCAAATTAAAAAAAACGCTAAGACTTTGACTTTTAATTTTGATAAAATCGAAGTGACTACTAACAAATGACATAAACCTTTGACTGAGTACAGATAAATAATTACCTATGACTGACTAGTAACAAAGTATAATTACCTAAGACTGATTTGGGATTGATAACTTCTTTTAGCTTTGTTTCTCCTTTATCAGTAATCAAAGAGGCATATAAAATTTTTTTTTTGTCTCTTACAGTCTTTGGAATGGCTTTTCAATTTTTTTATTGACAGATAAATTAATTTATAGAAATAAAGCATGCCTATACTTGTACTGGTATAATGTGATGACTCTTGTGTCAGATTTATTAAGACCGTTCACTTCAACTGTACTTTTTCTGAATTTCTCATTAAGGCAAAGGTACAGTACGTTATGTACACAAATATATGTACGTTTTATGCCAGGCCGTGTAGATTATCCCTATTTGTTTGATAAAGTGCGGCATTAAGCGCAGATTTAAGAAAAGTTCAAGATACTTTGATACAGCGTTTGTTGAAGCTCCGTAAAAACAAAGCAGACTATGTGTGATCCCGCGGGTTTTCCTCGCCTAATGAGTTTGAAGCCGGGCTCGGGGATAAATCTTACAGTTTTGTGACTCGAAATATTTTTATAGCGGCCCAAGTCAATGACAGTCAGCGGAATATGTAGCGGAGTCTAAATACATGTCATTTTTTACAGTAAGACGCTTTATTGTACAATAAGATAAGTTAAATTTAATAACCCTTGAAGAATCGGTCACAGGGCACGCACACACGTGCTATATATACGCCCACATACACACGTATATTACAGAATATTATTTAAAATATTCAATTCACTTTATTGGAGAAGAGCAATACAACACAAGATTTTTTGGCACTAAAAATAGAGCAAAATTACATTTCGAGTCCTTAGTATGGAAGAGCTTGAGGAATTTATAGCCTACTCGGTGGTCGGTATTTAAGTGTCGCTCGGTTAACCAGTTCTTACCCCGACGGGGCGATAGATGGGTGACCCATTATATCACAGGTTTTCTAAAACCTGATCTCCTTAGTGTTTTGAAAGTCACGTAAAGCATTGAGTCCAGGTTAATGTCACTGAGTCGTGAGATTTTAGAGAATTTGGCGGTTTTGAGGAAGACTTTAGACGGCAGTCGGTCATCTTAACTCGCCCGATAGACACATCCTCTGCAATTTAAAAAGACCCTGGTGCTGGACCGGGATAACACTAGCTCTATCTAGTGGAGTATAGTGGAACATAGTAAAAGGATAGTACAGCTGCAGTATAATGGAGCTAAGGAAGCACATCCAACCTTTAAGACTGAATGGTACCTTATCCTTGCTGCCTAAAGGATGGTACATACCGTTAAATAGTCCTATATATTTATTTTAATTTTATTACAATTTCCTTAAATAGCTGTCGCCTCCAACTTACGCCAATGGGGTTCGCCCGTGTTTTATTCCACGGGTCGTTATAAATCAAAGCACGTTGCTTCTTATAAACATATTTCGTGTGTCGTCTCTTTTTTGAATTCGCCTATGTTATGCAGCTTTATGTTTTTTTTTACAGTTTTTCGCCGAGTGACAATTTCCATCTTTATTATTCAGAATATTATAAAATACTGTATTAAAATGAAACTTTTAGATGCTGCTAGTTAATTGCTTTACCGTGACGATGCTTGTCTGCAATCATATCTGGTATTATTTGATTATAAGCTTTCAGTAGAAGCTACCTTTCCCGCAATAAAACAAAGCAGTACTGAACGTAAACACATCACAATATTTCTATTAACCTGCCCTCCCCCCTCTTCCCCTACCGACCACTTTGTATGAATTATGCATTGCACTGCGACTTCTCTCCTTGAAATCCCACAGACTTTTTAACTTGCAAACTTTTCTCAACTTTGACATTTGATATTGTTTCATACGAATAAATTAGATTATAAAATTTAGAATGGTTTATTAGGATCGAAAAATGAATTTTAAGTTTATACACCTTACAAAAAGAGAGAAAAGGGCTTAAATAGATTCGTTTTCCCTTCAGTTATATGTCAATTTTGCATATATTACTGATGATCACGTCTTGTTAAAACATGAATTAAATATTAGATATCTGACCACGTTCGCAAAGGTATAACGGAGCGTAACCATGTTACCGCCTACGGACCGTAGCTACCCTTGCAAGGGTCCGGTCCGAAACTTCGGATTAATCTTGTCCCGGATTTTAGCCCAAGACAAATATGGCGGCCGGCAAGTAAATGGCTCGAAATTATTGAATTAGAGGGATATACCTCCGACGTTTGTCTTGCCGATTATATTCGGATTTCGGTCCGATCTTAGTTGCTAGCTGCTTGTGAATATGTTGAGAAGTTTTCCGTGATGTATAAAATACATATTAACTAAGTGAGATTTGTAACGTTATTAAAAATTGCTAAGTATTTGAAATGTAAGTTGATGTTTAACTCAAATAAAATTATCAGTTGAAACCTATCGGAGATGTGAGAGCATCTCGTCAACGGGCTAACAACGACAGTTTCTAGCGGACGACTGGTCACAGTTGGAGCTACGTGTTTGCCCACAACTTTGACAACTTTCCAACTTGGAGTCTTCGAGTGGCTTGGCGACTTGGAATTGGTCTCGTTTACCCATTGCCTATGGTCTACAGAGTAGCTTTTCATAGATGGACTAAAACTTTAGAGGTTAAACAGATGTATTTTTAGCAGATTTATTGACATTTAAATGTAATGTACCTTTGCATTTTTTAAATAAC
>JANCMC010047872.1:131305-153676 GCA_024363005.1 Charaxes varanes | reverse complement strand
TTAGAGGTTAAACAGATGTATTTTTAGCAGATTTATTGACATTTAAATGTAATGTACCTTTGCATTTTTTAAATAACCTCCCTTATAATATTTGGGAACCCTATAATGTATAGTCGACCAAGGAAGTGCTTTACCATTATGGATGAGCGCTCCCAGTTAAAGAAAATTACTAAGGCTTATTGCTACAAATTAACGTACTGCATAACAAACAAAAATAAGCCTTATAACTAATTGACGTGCAAACGACATTAGACCTTAGCTTGGCAAATCAATTTCTTGTTCGACTATACAGAAACCCTTTATGACAAGGTTTGGATAAATAATGAAATAACTGGAGAATTAGTTTCTTTGACAATATATAAATTGTTATGGATACTTAGGTAAGGACGCGAAATATAGTTCCAAATTTATGTATTAATTATGTTAATAAAATGACTATTGACCGTTATTATAAAACAGCTAAATTATTAAGAAGTTATGTCTAGAACTATCTTTTTAAGGAGATTCGTAATGAATACTAACAAAAAAACTACGCGCTCTTAAATTACAGATAACCACAGCTGCAAAATTGCGGATAGAAATATAAATTAGGCTAAATATTCCTAAAGTAAATTACTACTACGACGTTATATATAAGTATATCTAACAAAAGGTCGGAACGAACTATATTTAGGTACAACACTCGTAAGTTAGAAGGCCCACGTCGAAACAATTCGCGCGCGGCGTCCAACAAACATAAACCCAAGATGGCGGCCCATTTACATGCTGTAATTTTAATTCGGAGTCCGGCCGCAGTCTGTCGACACAATGGCCCACTCGGACACTTCTACCTAATGTTAATTTAATCCAAGACGGACCGAAAGTTGCGACTTCTGTTCTTGTGTTGTTGTTGTGCACGTGTCTACTGGGCGACAAATTTGCGAGCCGTTGGTACCAGATTTTAATTCTTTTTTTTAATAGCCTATCCGCCCCACTGCTCGGCAAAGGTCTCCCCCTTATCGGTCCACTTTCCTCTTTCTTGGGCTAATCTTGTCCACAACTAAATGCCAATTCGAAGTAAATGTTAATGTTAGTCCAGACTGCGATAGAGACGCAAATTCACTTATTTTACTTAAAACATCAACTTTAAATTATATTTATCGAATAACTTAGCAACGGCATCGCCAAGGCGGGCCAGAGGAGGGGACAGCTGTGCCCTCCTCCTTAGAAATATGGAAAATATGGAAAAATATAAAAATGTAGCCAAATCCAAAGAAATCAAAGTCCATACCTAAAGTTAATCTCGCAAGTAGAACTAAAATTTTAGTCTCTTTCCAGCATTTCGTTCGCGCTGTAGTCTAAGCTGCATGGAAAATTCATACTTTTTCATCTTCAAGTTTGGGCTGCCCCCTGGGTCATTGGCTGACACTGTTATAAGAATGTAACTTAGGTATTGAAAGAAACACGTGCCAAAGAGTTGGCCAAGTTACACGAACGAATAAAATTAAGGTTTTTGATTATGACTTCGAAATACGTTTTTTACAATCAAATAAATAATATTATTTACTATGAAATACTGTTCTTTCAGTTTTTTAAATTATAATTAATTTATTTAAGTTTTAGCGGTCGCCAACAGTGTACAGAGCTCAAGCCACGTGCTAAGGCGGTGCATAATTAAAGTACCCAGGGGTCAGACCTGTAGTCTTACAAACAACTCCAGCCAAATTACCGCCAGATGCCGTAACCAAACAATAAACACTGCTAAAGGTTAAACGTCGCCAAGTCAAAAAGGTAGCAAGTAATAGTTCAGTTAAATAGTAAGCTTAAGGAATTCAATCCGTGCTTTTACCGCTGAGTTATCTAGGTTTCAAAACAGAGCTGCTTTAATTTAAAAAGATACATATTCCTATCATGTTGATGCAATCATGGTCCGAGATCCCTGCGTCGTAAGACATAAATTACTTCCTGAAGGATGTGTGTGACCCATAAGCGGATAACATGTGAGAAAAAGCAACAGCGGATTGGATTATTTTTATGACTAAAGCTAAGAAAAGATTAGCTTATTTACTCTAAAGACATAGCTTATTACCATTGCCTAGAGCTTTTGTCTGACGCTTTAAAGCTCCCAAGCGTTTTTATACGTCTGTTATTTAAATATGTTATTAAGACAACTATTATAAAGTTAAACTTTAATCTATGCGAGTGTTAATAAGTACACGAGACTCTACTCAGAGCCTGAGGTTTCATCCTTCAAAAAGTTAGTTATGTTTTACGGTTCTGGGATCTCCATCTATCAATACATTATTTCAAATGTTGATTTTTGTTTTCAGTTTAGTTAAATATTGAAGTTTTTTAAAGCACATAAAGTATTGATATACACGCACTGGTAATAAGTAACGTAATGAAGACGTCCTCTCGTGCCAGGTGCGCCTGCCCCGGGGGCTCACGCTCTGCCGAGCACGGCCGAGGAACATCAAAGCAGCACTTCAATTAGCCGACTAATTGGCTTGACCGCGGTAAGTCGTACGGCTAAATTGTCGCTTTACACGAAATATTACATGCACTCTATTTATGTCTGTGCGTATGTTCGTGCGTCCTCAGGGTTACGTGCGAGGGAATCTCGTCCTACTTAAAATCCTTTGATAGTTTGTTTTTTATACATAACATAATACAAACGGCCAGGTGCTTCACCTGATAGACTAACGATGCCGTGGATAACGGCTCAAGCAGTAGATACAGAAACGTTACCAGTCTTTGAAGATTGAGTATAAGAGATAGTCTGGGTGATATATGGGTGACCCATTTTAGCAGTGGTTTATATTTAATACCCGATCTCCTCCGTGTTTCGGAAGGCACGTAAAACAGTGGGACCCGATTAATGTCACTTTGTGATAATAGTTGTAAGGTTGTAGAAATCGTGGGGGTTCCGAGGATGACATCAGATAGCAATCGGTTATCTAAACTCGTCCCACAGCCACATTCAGGAAGAAGAAGAAAACAAGAACAATGCCGTGTTCTAGTCGCCGAATATAACGAATAATATTAAAATTTTCTTTGTTTATCATTGATTTTTAAATTAACGCTCGTATTCTACAGCCTAAAAAATTACTTCCCGTGCAAGCTAATAAGTAAACATTACTTCAGGCCTTTTCTGTTGGACCGCTCCCCCCACTCCATCAAGGTTTATGACACGGAAAGACAAAGATATAATAGCATCTGCAACAAAAAAAAATCATTCTGGGGAGAGGGGGGGATCATAAACTCTTGGAGCTATGACGGACAGACATAAATTACAAGGGTTACTTAACTTTAATTAAACTTTTTAGTCTCCCCAGAGAAATGTTTGTACATTTCATTCTTTGAGTTGGTTTGTTTATTTTTGTGTTTAAATCGTCGAATCTGAAGCTTTGAGTGCCTATTTTATGTTTACAGTTACGATTTTTTTTGTTTACATTCGAGAATATCTCAAGAAAAATTATACGATTTTCTTAATTGTTATAGGTTCATTTTCCTCTTTTTAGGGTTCCGTAATACTACAAGGAACTCTTATAATTACGCTCTGTCTGTCCGTCCGCCTGTGTGCCCGTAAGGTGGTCCCCCCCCTAGCATTTCCAAACTATTAGACATAGACACTTGAAATTTTCCATGTTGATAGAACATGCTTAAAACTCATTAAAGTACAAAGTTAAGTTAAAGTTCAAAGTTAAAATCTTTTATTCATATATACTCTGTTATAAGCTCTTATAAACATCATATGTATAATATTATCATTGGTGATAAAATTTTAAAATAGCGTATCAGATACGGAACCCTTCTATATAAACGTGTCTTGACACGCTCTTGACTATTTGTTTAGCAAAAAGTAGTATATAATGATTGTTCATGCATCTACATTTAGTCGATTTATACCTAACAAAAAACATTTGTTTTACATCTTTTGACTATAAAAAAGTATTCCCGGTACTTCACAGTATAAAATCTACTTTATCTTTTAAGTTGGACCAAATTAAGCATAGTGGTCAAACACCAAGAACCCATTAGTACACTCGGAGCATATCCCAAATAAATATAGTGATATGAAATTTTTAGATAATACTAGCGGACCCGGCATACGCTGTCCTGTCCGAACATTGGGTTACTTACTATTTACTACATTCTATTATCCTATAATATTGTCCTCGTACCCGTTTCCTTTCCGCTTCCTGGTCCATAATGGTTCACTATGTTGGCGTTAATGGCTTAAACATGAAAGATAATTATCTGTCGCGGGCTTTTTTGTAGAACTTTTTTTTATTTATTAGTCTGCTGTGTCCCACTGCTGGGCAAAGGCCTCCCCCTTCTTGATCCACCTTCCTCTTTCCTGGGCCAATTATGTACAATTTTGTAGAACTATTTAAGATAAGCATTTCGTTCACTATATGCGTGTAACTTTAACGATTATAGCAGCGTATTTCAAGTCGTATTGTATAAATTCCCCGAACTGTTTTCAATTTAAATCGAGCTACGAGTTCTTCATATTCTCGTAGTCTTCTATACACAGAAATAAAATTGGAGTGTCATTTGGTAACGTCGCAGTCAGTTTCATCCACGAAATGCATATGACTATTCAAGACTAGCTGTGCCCGCGTCTTTGTCCACGATAGATTAAATTGTAGCGTAATGATATATAGCCTATAGACTTCCCAGATAAATGGTCTTTCTAACAGTGAAAGAATTTTTCAAATTGGACCAGTAGTTCCTGAGATTTGCGCGTTCAAACAAACTAACAAACAAAAATTACTCTACTCTACTTCTACATAGCGTTATCCCGGTCTTCTTACATTGTGGAGGAAGTAGTTGCGGGGTGATTCAAGATGACCGACTGACGTTTGACGTCATCCGTGGAATCCACACAATCTCTTTAATCTCACGACTGAAAACAGTGACATTGATCAGAACCCACTGTTTTACGTGCCTACCGAAACACGGAGGAGGGTGGATATTTGAAAACTCTTGTTATAATGGGTCACCCATTTTTCACCTGGCCGCGTTAGAAACTGCTTAATCTGACAAGCGACACAAATGCCGGCCACTGATTAGGCCACGACAACCTCAAATCTACTCCACCCTCTTATTCATTACATAGTGTTCCTACTTCCACTAGTTGCTTATTACGTATAAGCAACTAGTGAAAGAGGTCATAAATCTTACGAACGTAACTACACGCCAACCCGTCGTTATACGCACAGACATATATGCAAAAGGGATCCACTTAACAAATATTCGAGGTCTACTGTAACTTCGACCTGAACTTTGGTCGTAGATAATTGTTTTAACGGCAGTTTGAAACACCTATTAGTTAAACTGGGGTTATAATAAAGTATACCTTCCCTATTTTCGAATAAACTTGAGATCCCCAAATCTTCAGAAGTTATTAGCCTTTGAACTTCAATATCGGTGAACAATATCTAGTACTTAACGATGAAAAGGAATTGGAGTTCAAATATCTCACAGGCTCGTAGCGGTTGTTTCACTTTTCTGAGGCAGTTGTGAATTGGATTGAATTTTGAAACAAGGAACCATCATGCCGTGATGATTATAATACACTAGCTGTGCCCGCGACTAGGTCCGCGTTAAATTAGGTAAAAAAATAAAATCACTTTTTGCGTGATGATATATATATATAGCCTATAGGCTTCCTCGATAAAAGGGTTATCTAACACTGAAATAATTTTCAAATTGGACCAATAACTTCTAAGATTAGCATGTTCAAGTAAATAAACAAACTCTTCAGCTCTATATATAAGTATAGATGTGTTACAAAAACGTAACATAATATATTGTGATCGTCATACATTTAAACAATGGCATTATTATTGTCTAAAGTCTAAATCAATTAGTTTAAAATCTATTTAATACATACAGCAAAGAAAGTTTAAAATGTTATAATTTAACTTAAATATCGAGCAAGTATGCTCACTTACTTAGATTAAAACATTATTATAAAATCTCAAAACGAAACAGCTGCAAAGCCGCTCTTAAAATAATCGGAAAACAATTTTTAATATGAGAGTTTTCCATAAAAGTGTAGCACTTCACGCCTTCGGAAAGGAAATTTAAGCTTCAAATTATGAAGATTTGTACACACTAGCACAGTCGTTATTGCGGTAGAGTGTGTTATTCTAGAATCAACTAATTTAGATATGAAGAGCTTCTTTACGGAAAAAAACGAAAAGTACACACTAGTACAGTCATTATTGCGGTAGAGTGTGTTATTCTAGAATCAACTAATTTAGCTATGAAGAGCTTCTTCACAGGAAAGCAGCTAGCACACATTAGTACAGTCATTATTGCTGTAGAGTGTGTTATTCTAGAATCAACTATTTTAGCTATGAAGAACTTCTTCACGGAAAAACAGCTAGTACACACTAGTACAGTCATTATTGCCGTAGAGTGTGTTATGCTATGAAGAGCTTCTTCGCAGGAAAACAGTTAATACACACTAGTAAATTCATTATTGCGGTAGAGTGTGTTATTCTAAAATCAACTTATTTAGCTATGAAGAGCTTCTTCAAGGAAGAACAGCTAGTAACACACTAGTAAAATCATTATTGTTGTAGAGTGTGTTATGCTATGAAGAGCTTCTTCGCAGGAAAACAGTTAATACACACTAGTACATTCATTGTTGCGGTAAAGTGTGTTATTCTAGAATCAACTAATTTAGCTATGAATAGCTTCGTCTTATGCATTTTTTTGTATATAAGACAAACAGGTACATGGTTTATCTGAGTAACTACTTACGCCCTTAAACATCTTCGCTACCAGACGGCTATCAAATGCTTTGCCGGCCTTTGAGAGATGAGTATCTTTTAAAGATAAGCTCTTAAATATATAACTAAGACGTATTGGTTTAAAAAGTACACCGTATTTGGCAAAACATTTTTTTTTTGTTAAAACAAAGAGCACCAAGAAAGCGATCCACACATCACATCCACATGTTAGTGCCTACCGACGCCCATGGACATGCAAGACCCGAAGGCTAGCAGATGCGTTCCCGATCTTTAATGACGAGTTTAGGCCACCGGGAAGTCTCAAAAACCAAACGAAACGCGACAACAACACCATCACTTGACGTGACAACATTGCTACCACTTCACGCCGATCTCATGTAAGAAAGAGGTACTAGAACCCGGACGCGCCGGCCCAATTCGGCTACAAGCGTGACGCTACCTCTAAAAAGTTAGTTAGGTAGTTAGTATCATATAAGGTATACAATTTTATACAAATGATAACGCTTTTCATAATTATTATATGAGCCTTTTAATAAAAACTAGCTGAACTCCATCTGTCTGGCTATATCGTGGTCTGCACATCCTGGATACTCGATAGCGCAGTCATCTCTCTCTTCATGGGCTTTGTCGAACTCATTGTGCTCTTCGTTCTCAAAGTCGTTTCCTTTTGGTAACCTATAAAATCATTTCTTTTATGAATAACCAATTTTTTATGAAAAACCAGCCATTAACAATTAAGTATAATATTATTAAAGAATTCTGGGAATACTAATTATAACATAATTTAAAATAGTTCTCATTTGTTATAATATGCATGACAACTTATTTTTGAAATAATATTTTCATTGACTTGACTGACGTTGACGTTGACGCAGCGGGCAGTGATCTTGCCTTCTGCTCTGGGGGTCGTGGGTTCTATTCCCGCCTCGAGTCTGGTAGTATCATCTATGTTTATGTAATTATATATTTCTAAAAAAAACATATAACAGGAGTCTGTTACTTACAACACAGACATTAAGAGCATATTTATAAGGAAAATATGTTCTGTCACTAGTATATAGTATAGTATCTCTAAACTTACATCTTTCCTCCTCATATCTTCAAGCACAGAAGTCGCCAATGTGCATTTGAATATAATTTAGCCAGCGTCTAAAGATCAATCAGTAAATAGAATTATTTCATAAAATTATCATCAGTACTCTGTAAAAAGTTAAAATCGCGTGTCAGCTCTAGCAAAGGCTGGCATCAAAGCTGATATCAATTTACGTTCCCAGCCGTATGTGTAGGTAATCGCATTTACATATAGGAGAGGTATTAAAAATTGAGCGATATGAATCGATTATCGTTTGAACAAGCTAAATGCCTGCGGCGGTCTATAACTCCGAATCCGTCACTTTATTTCGCCATATCTAGTTGTTGTTATAAACAGATACAAAATAGGCCTGTCAAATTACTCCAAAAAGTTGTTCTAAATTCTAAGTTTACATTAATTCTAATACAGCTCAAAATTGGTAGGATTGTTAAAGACACGAGTTCTTATATCTCAGAAACGGTACCCTTAGGAAAAAGTATTTTGTAGATAATTATGTAATTTATAATTGTTATCTGAACGATGATTAATTTTAAGCCTCAATGGCTCAACTGTATAAGGTATGGACTGAAATCCGCAAGGTACCCGGTTCAAACCCCACTGCCGTTGGGGTATTGTCGCACCCACTCCTAATACAAGCTTTTAGTTTAAGCTTAGTAGGAGGGGAAAAGGGAATATTAGAAATACTTAAAAAGTATTCCTAATATTCTTTAAAAAAAAATTACCGTCTACCTGACGATAGCGAAAAATAAATTTCTGTGACCTTTGACCTTAAATAACCTTTTAACCTTAGAATCGATGAGGACATTTTTAGTTTTGTTTATAATTGTATTTTCAACAATCCTAGCAATTTAAGAACATATGGAACATAAGAAAAGTGGCGAAGAGAGTTTCAAGACACACACAATTTCATAAATAACTTCAAAAGTTGTTGTCCGATTTTGCTCAAAAAATCTCCCTAATGAATTTTTAGCACGTCCTATCAACGTGGAAAATTTCAAGTGTCTATATTGAATAGTTTGGAAATCCTAGGAGGGGGCCACCATGCGGGCGGACAGACGGACGGACAGATTTAACTATAAGGCTTTCTTGTAGGACTACGGAACCCGAAAACTTTGGTATGCATTAGTATCACTAATACAGAGTTAAACGAGTCATATTGTATGAGGGCTAGTCGAATGAGTGTAAAAACAACATCATGTGCTATGGCACAAAAATATATCAGTAATAAGCCACTATAGTTTTTTATTGATCTGTCTATCCCGTAGCCCCGAGCACAGCTCTGTCAACCGACAATTATATAATTAACTAAATTTAACAATGCATGTTAAATTAAAACAAACTAATTAGAAATAATGAATTATTCAAACAATTTACAACAACGTAAAATTTTATTGATATCTGACAATATTTGAACTGCTTAATAAGTTTCGGTTGATAATGAGTTTTACCTGGCGTTGAATGTTTGACTAATTGCAATATTTCCCGGTGCAAAATGAAAAATCGATATTGAAAAATCTGTACAGAACCTGCTGCCAACCGAGTGAAACCAGACTTCTAACTAGCAATAACCCGGACTAGTACCAATGTCCACGTATTGAGTTAAAATATTACCTTACGTAATACGCCCCCTACTTCACGCTTTCATTCCAGTCTCAGTTGAAATTCGGCCGCAAACCTTTTTACCTATAACATACTTACCACAACGCCGTAACATGGTTCTATTTGACAATAAGTTAACATGAGGTCATGATTATGCTTTGACATCGTCCAATAATAAAATGTATATGTCGCTTATCTTGCTCCCGCATTATAGACTTATTATGCCGGAGCCAGACATAGCTTCATTTGAATGATCATTTCAATGATCATGTAGTGTGGCCGGGGTCTTTATGTAACTGCACAAAGTTTTGTAGAACTTTGTGGACTTCAAGGACAAAAATGTACAAACACTTTGAGCTATGCCTGTCTCTGGCATTATAAGTGCTTATGACATCATATGTATAATAATATTTTTTTTAAATAAATATTTCATAATTAAGTGATAAAACTTACGACTTAGCTAATTTTACGAGTGTTCCTCGCGTTTTTTAACGTGTCCTTAAAGTTTGTTAATAAACAAATATATTTCATCAAAGCTACCAGTTTGTCCGGAAAAATGCTAAACTGGCAACACTGTATTCTTTTAATATAATGACGCGTTTAATTATTTTAAAACGCAATATAAATTGAATACAATATCCGCGATCATGATGTAAAACTCGTAAGTATGATGCAAAACTGCATCAAAGATAAGAGAATCCTAAGACGCAGATATGTATTTTATTGCACCATTTCTATAATATTAAACAAAATCGATGTTTGGGTGATATAAACTTTCAGATTGAAATAATTTTATACTTTAGTCTATTATAAAAAAATATTAATATATTATAAAAGAATATAAGACATTAAAAAGAATGTAACCACTAATTAATGTAATTACAAATTTATATATAGTATAAAATGAATTCCCTTCCCGTTCTTGTACGCGTAACTTCGTAAGTCTTTTAAACTACGCAACGAATTGTAATGCGGTTTTCGTCAATAAACAGAGCAATTCAAGGAGAAGGTTTATAAACATACAACATACATATTATAGAAGATAAAAGCCGAGAATTGTAACGTGACATGGTAAAAAAATGTGTTTTTGAGCGCTTAAATTGAGTGCGCTGCAGCTGGCTAAATCTTACGAGATAGATAAAATAAATAACCCACAGTTATGAAACTGAATACGCTAGATACGTTGTACATTTTATGCAGATCAAAATTGCCTTTACAATATATTATTAAAATGAATATCTTAGAAGATATGAGAGATTTTAAATGCGGGGTTGTTATTATATCGTAAGGTCAGGCGGCGCGGGCGATCGAGCGCAAACAACGAAAACGTTAAGGCAGGACATCTGCCGGGTCCAGTAGTATCACAATAAGTGACATAGATCGGAGCAACCTTTTAGCAGTCAAGGGCTACATCGTTAAAAATAAGATGCAGGCGGGCCACATCGTAAAGATTTGATGTTGGCGGGCCACACTTGCAATATTTGGTGTCTAGTTCTCAATTTATTTAGTAGATATTATAGGCGATATTAAAAATGCTGAATTTTTATACATCACAGCAAAACTTTACACACTTGTCACGCAATTATTGTCTGTAAATTCAAATTCAAATGATATTTTATTCAAGTAGACTTTTACAAGCTCTTTTGAATCGTCAAATATTTTAAAAGCCTCAACGCACGTTTCGCTTCGACACCGAAGCATCATCAGGAGATAGACTCTACAAAGGTTATTCGTAAAGACTTTAAAAGACTTTTAGTTTCTCATGCATGAAAAGCTTTTAATATAATCTCAGTAAGAGGGTAAACAAAAAAAAAGTACTGCTAATATTATTGAAAAAACATATAGTAAAATAGATCTTAGACCAGGGGATGGAGTTTTGTCTTTAACTGTCCGATAACAGATTAGATCCACTACAGGTACGCGATTCCAGACTATCCTAGCTGCTATTTTCATACCTCCTATAACGTTCGTGACTGTAGTATCCGCATCCTTTTCTCCTTTGCATTTTACACAATCCCTTATTCCTTTAGTCTTATCTATTTAACTAATTAGAGATAGCACCACGCTTGCAGTTCTCTTGGTCTGCAGACGAATTGCGTACCAGTACCTCTTTCTCACATAAGATCAGGGGAACTGATGAAATTTACTTTTATTGCGTTCTGTTTAATATGTGAGAATTCGCTTCTGCGAACCTTTCGGTGGAGCGAATGTCCATAGGCGTCCGTAGTTACTTACCGCCTGCACGTTTGCCCTTTGTGACATTAAAAAAATAGATGAGTCCTTAGGGCTTATGTTAGAATCATAAGCCCTAAGGACTTGATTATCGTTCAATCAATTAATTCAACATATCAACTCTCATAAGTCATCGTTTCATGTCATTCTGAAAAATGTTGTTGCAGTATACATAAACAGATTAAAAGTTTTTTTAAGAAACCAATTATAACTTTAATGTCACCATAACTAAACATTCAATTACAAGGGAGCACGGAAATATCTGTAATTTATCTCCGCTTCCACTCCAGAACAATGCAAAGTTGTCAGAACAAACTAGTAGTGAGCAAGTTCCGCGCGCTCATTATAACTACTAATCTAATAGCTCGTTAGTTCCTTTGAGCGCGGAATTATTATAACAATACGTGATCAAAAACTAGCAAAAGTCACGATATTATTGGACAATTGTATTTCATCCTTTTAACGACTTTCCGCGCAAAAGTTTGATTGTTATTTCGTAAGTTATGACTTCGATCGAACTAAGGCGTAAATATTCTGCGTTGCGTATAAAGGCCCGCTTACATCATACGAACGCTTGCACATTCTAGACTATTCTATCAAATTCTGTTAGGTCAAACAAACATTTAATTTTTAATTTTTTCGTTGTTCCGTCTGCGTTCACTTGTCCTTGTTCCTAGTTATCCCGGTCTGGTACCAGGGTCTACTTAGATAGCAGAGGATGTGACTGTCGGTCGAGTTATGATGATCGATTGCTATCATCTTCGGAACGATATTTCTCTTTGATATTTCTCACGATTTACATATATCATTCGGTGACATTAATCGGGCCCCATTATTTTAAGTATCCTCCTATTCTGGTGTTTTTTTGTTAAGAACCATCTCTCGTTGACGCTAAAAAATCTAGAAAGAATGCTCTTGTCCAGTTTTGTCTAGCTCTAGCTGAATTCACCTTTATGGAAAAGAAAACAGAAGAATGGGCGTTAAATTAAAAAATACGCGTGTTTTCTTTTAAAATCCGGCTGGGTATCTTGGCTGGCCCGTTAGCGCAGTGGGCAGTGACCCTGCCTTCCGCTCCGGGGGTCGGGGGTTCGATTCCCGCCTCGAGGTCCGTGACAGTAGGTCACGGACGGTATAGGGGGAGTTACAATAGCAGCTAGGGTCCTCCGGCGTCGCGTAACCGTAGTGGATCTGACCAGTTATCGAACAGATAAAGGAAGTTCCACCCCCTGGGAGAATAAAACCCCCTTTGTTTTTTACGACATTAATTAAATAAATAAAAAAATATGGTACAATTAGCTGGTCTTATTGCTTATACGCGATTGCTTCCAGAAAACTTTTGTGTAAGGAAATGATCTAAGAAACAATGAGAGCGGAAGAAAAGAAGCGGACAAAAGATATTTTAAATATATTCACTTAAGTTCAAAAAGTTAGACGTATTAAGTCTAGTGTAAAACTTCAGTTATTACAATGAAAGATTCAGGTTTAATCGACAGTAATGTAACGCCCCGCCAGAAAACATAAAAGCAATTTTCTTCACAAAAATACGCACCACGAGAAAATGAGAGAAAATTTTCAGTTTCAAAGGTTATACCAGTTAAGAATTCTGCTTATGAAATTTAAGTTTTAAAATTTCTTATTAAAATCAAAGCCGAGCAAGGTTCAAATATAAAAATTCAAAGTCAAATTAACAGTTTACTTAGAGAAATTAATTATGTTTTTGAAAGTTGGTTAAAAGATTTTACTTTGTAATATGTATAGAAATGTTCTTTGTTTCTATGAGACTATCACTCTCCTAATGACAACCAAGATAATATGGAAACGGATAAAATTTTATGTTTACTTGTCATACAGAAACAGATAAGGCGGTCAAGCGGACAAACAGAGAGACAGAAAAAATATTTTATCATGACGATAAGAGATAGAATGAAACAGTGGCGCTATTGTGATTTTTAACCGAATTATTTCCTACTTACAATCAGTTATTATTCATTGCAGTTTTTTATTTCATACTAGTGTACCCACCTTGCCCGATATTGGTCGGTTAACCGATCTTCTATGTGTCTTTTCCATAAAAAGTGACACTGCCCATATGTTTAATGACATATTAAGAACTTTACATGACACGTCATTCAAGTCTACTACGAACGAAAAAAGTTATCTACTTGAAGTATTCTGAATTAGCGACCAAATCTGTATTTTTTTGTATTTTTAAATAGTGTTTCAACTTTTCCTCTCTTTCTTTTCTTTTAAACCTACCCAAATCTAAAGGGTATGAAATATCATTCTACAAAAATAATTATACAAGAAGAATTTCTTTCTACTCAAACAGAATTGAAAGCGGTCCAGCGGTTTTACAGTTGTAGCGAGACTAACGAAAAAAGATTGATTTTTATATGTATAGAATACTAGCTGTGCCCGCGCCTTCGTCCGCGTAAAATTTCAATTTTAGCGAGATGATATATAGTGTTGCCTTCGATAAATGGGCTTTCTAACACTGAAATAATTTTTCAAATCGGACCAGTAGTTCCTAAGATTAGCGCGTTTAATCAAGCAAACAAACTCTTCAGCTTTATATATTAGTATAGATATTCTGGGACAGAGGAGATCGTGCCCTAATCAGTGGTCGGCATTTGAATCGATCACTAGGTTAAGTTGTTCTTGCTGCGACCGGGTGGTAGATGGGTGACCCTTTCTAGCACTGGTTAATATTCGATATCCGACTTCCTCCATGTTTCGGAAGGCACGTAAAACAGTGGGACCCGATTAATGTCACTTTGTCTGTTAGAGATTGCTTTTAGCAATAAGACCGCCTTTGCACTATAATTGTCTGCAATAATCAGTTTTACTCCTGTATGTGTTACTTTCTTTTTTTTAATGTGTGCAATAAAGTATTAACTTATCTTATCTGACAATTGAAGTCCCATCAAAATTGCTCCATCCGATTCTGATCCGTACTAGTAAATCTCGTTACGAACTCTGCTATATCTTTATGCTAAACAACGTAGAACGGTCTACGATTGTCAATCATTGTCATATTTGGTTAAGATAACGTTTAATGGCCGTTGTCAATCAGTCTGTTGTGGGTTTAAATTAATGAACCCCGTGATGTGGCCGCATCCTATCCGTTTATGCAGAACCACGTCCCGAATTGACGTCCGTCCAAATATCGCCCGACTAATGTGTACGCAAACCTTATTGATGCCCTTTTATCGTTGTGTCCATACAAATATGGCATGTATACAGACATACATATGTGCTATATTATAAATATTCTCGCGTGAATTCAGTGGCTTTGTTATACTTGGAGAGGTTGATTTTTTTGTTAAACATAAAGTAACTTAGATGTTATTCCTTATACAACCTACCAGTGAAAGTCCTGTCACTAACGAGCTTTACTCTATTTTCATTGTAATATTAGTTATTTGACAACTGAAGTCCCATCAAAATTAGTACAGCCATTTCAAAAATTAACTATAGGAAACAGACAAAAATGTTTTAATTATACAAATCTTGTCCTGACAACAACGAACACAACAAAAAAGATTTATCCAATTTGGTGCAGCCGAAGGTATGCGCGCACACACATTTCGGCTATTCAATTTGGTTTTAATAAGAGTTTAATATGGGGAAATTATTATCTTTAATGCTATTTGAGGAGTTTTTGTCATAGTAACTGCGACAAGTAAAGATTTTTTTACTAAATAAAATATATTTTTTACTGAAAATTTCAAAAAAAGCGACGTCGTTAAAAAAACCATAATTTTTCAATGCGAATTTTGTGCTATAAAAATCCCGGAATATTTTTTTAAATATTTCAATGTATCACACACTATTTGCACAATAAAGTTATTTGATTTATCTAGAAAGTTCTTTGACAATATTAAGATTGCTTAAGGAAATTTACTTTATTAATATCATAAGCATACAAGGGATAAGAGTGAGATACTACGCAAACAAAGAAGATCACTATCTTAAGCTATCTTAACCGTCAGGTCAATAACTTTCTATTAGGTAGCTACAGTATCTGTAACGGTAATATTATTACATAATGTGTGTGTTCCGATATCAACTGCAAGCACTGTAAGTTGTGACGTCAAATATACTGTAAGACTTTACGAATAACCTTTGTAGAATCTATCTCCTGATGATGCTTCGGTGTCGAAGCGAAACGCGCGTTGAGGCACATAGGAAAGTCAGTGTAGTGCTGTGCTTTGGTGGCGGTTACGGTGGTGTAGCTTTCGGGTTGCAGCATTACATCGATTTTCCCTCGTATTCATTCGCGGATTAATAAAGCACAGTAGTTTAGCTTCTCATGCATGTCATGGATTTCCAAAAAGTAACGCCTGATTCTATCAATTACTGCAAAGGTGTTCCTTTTTGGTTTGCTATACTGGTTACAGCTAAATGGAACACAGTTCAGTATACATGACATCCCTATAAAATTTTTTTTAGGTATGTCTAATATTCCCTTTTCCCCTTCTACTAAGCTTAAATTAAAAGCTTGTATTAGGAGTGGGTGCGGTTAAATTAAAAGCTTGTATTAGGAGTGAATATCCCAACGGCGGTGGGGTTTGAACCGGGTACCTTGCGGATTTCAGTCCATACCTTATACCGTTGAACTATTGAGGCTCTATTTTGGCTTTGTCTTGTTAAACTTAAACTATCGAATACAGAGAATATCATCTGCTCATAGAACGTATAAGAAGACGTAGTAATACCTTGAAAGTGTATACTTTGTCCAAGTATGTACATGAAGGATATTCTCGTTTTCCGACAAACATAAACTGGTAAGACATAATCTCAAAAGCTTTGTTTTCCCCGAGCGGGTGTAATTGCTCTGTCTTTACCGCAAGTATCTTTGTTAGTGTTGGATTTGAAACGATTTACCTAATTGGTCTCGTCTTGGTTATCATCTATGCAGCTACATAAAATTGAAGACTCTGTTTGTTTTGTAAAATAGTTATAATAAACGCTTATGGCAGTATATACGGTAAAAGACGACTTTTATTTTTTGTCACCCTGTTTGTCTGTCTTTTGCGGTAAATAATAATGCTATTATAATAATAGTACCGTCAGCTGACCACTTTTTGACGGGATCTTCACATGCAGATTAGCTGATGCTATAAAGAATAACATAGGCTACTTTATTTTTTGTAAAATATTCAGCTTTGCGCAATAAAACTGTTACCAACACGTCATATTTAATACGTCATAAATAATGAATGTATTTAATGTAAATCTTTTAATAGCGTTTTATAGGAAAGTCAAGAATCAGTATTATTATTATGATATGAGAAACAATTGTTATTAGCAATATTATGGTAAAATGTAAGCCCTAAAGTGGTGCAACGAGGGTGGTTTAACTCGAAGGATCCCAGTTTCCAAATCACTGGAGCGTGCCAGTAATAGCTGGCCGATACAAAGGTTACATGCGAGCAGCCTAGTCGCCGACCTATCTTGACCTTTGCGAGAATCGATACTACCCTCGGTCGCCTAATGTCAGAGGCTATACCCCTATCAATTGTTGCTGTAACTTAATGAAGTGCTATTATATAAAGTCGTAACGATCATAAAAATCTACTGAGATAATAAAAATAATTTTATTTACCTCTACCGCTTCAGTATATTGCAACAAAAGAAATAACTCGCCAATCTCGCGCGTGCAAATTGCGGATCCAATTCAGAACTCACGAGCCACTCTGTACAGTATACACTAAAGTATATACTGTACAGAGTGCAAGCAAGCAGAAATTATGAAAAATGCATATCATAAATATCTTTTATAACGGTTAAAAATCAAGTTCATCGTTCATTCAAACATGTATCTATATATATATATATCTCAATCGTTGTTCGTAAATCTCGCTAATACTCGAAAACCGCTGGACCGTTATTCATACCTTTTAGTTCAGGGAAGGTTTAAAAAAAAAAGGAAAAGTCGAAAGATTCTTATGGTATTTAGTAAACGCAGAAAGTTTATCAGCGCATACTCATAATACAGGTAAAAGAAAAATGGTCCATCATGAAGTTTGAGTGAGGACAAATTCACTAGTGTTTTAAGGTATAAGATTCGTTTACTAAGGTTATAGACGTAGTGAGACTTACGAGAATAGGAGGACTTGTGATCCAAGTGTAGGTTTAACAGCGCGCTTTTTATAATGATCACTAACACTAAACTTCACTACCAGTATTCCCTCCCCTGCCTAGCCAAATCCGGTATGATCCTACTAGTGCGGCTTTAGATGTCTTTTCTAATAATGTACTTATGATAGTTCTTGAAAGGCAGACATCTTTATAGTAGACATTGCCTTTCAAGAACTATCATAAGTTCATTATTTAATTAGTAGGTTGTACAGGGATTTTGCTGGTATACTCCTTGCTCCTACCTCTAGCGCGTATAAGCCGGTTTTATAACCGTTTTCGGTGAGTCTGATATACATTCAAGGGTAAACGTAGAAAAGGCCTGTTCTTAAATAAAAATGACTTATAGTCTGGAATGTGTAATTCGTTTCTTAAATTAAGTACCATTTATTATCACTCACCCCAAAATTTCACGAACGAAAGGGTAATTGAGAAAAAGTGTACGTTTTGAGAGTCACGTAACAGATTACCGTGTAACCATCGTGTGCTAACGGTAATGAAAATCTGCCATGTTGATTTATAGGCGCGATATTCGCAGCGAAATGAAAACTGTCGGCTAGGCGGTGTGAATTTTCTTTATGACATTCCGTCGCGCCAACGTTTGTACGTAAGACACGATTAATATTGTGGCCAGGTCTTCAGCGAGGGAGTTGATTCTGGTCAGTTAACGTTAGTGAAAGATAGTGGTCATCGTGAATGGTCGACAAGAAGACTTATAGGCGCGATATTCGCAGCGAAAAGGAAACTGTTGGCTAGGCGGTGTGAATTTTCTTTATGACATTCCGTCGCGCCAGCATTTTTACTTAAGACACGATTAATATTGTGGCCAGGTCTTCAGCAAGGGATTATTTCTGGTCAGTTAACGTTAATGAGAGATAGTGGCCACCGTGAATGGTCGACAAGAAGACGCTACAGTATTGCGGTACCAGAATGCTGCATATAGTAAATCTCATTTATGATTCGCGAAGTGAAAAGTTAAGGCGAGAAAAAAGTGAATACTGTTATCCCCCTATAACACGATACGAAAACGCGTTGTAGGATTATTCTCGTACAACGCGCTTGTACGGCCCCGAATGCACATAATATAATTTTATATTTATTATGATATTTTATATACGGGTCGAACCGTTGCACGATCGGTTCATGAAATCAGAAGAGTGGTGGGAAGTGGCTTGATTCTGTTTGCGAGAGATAGGGGAGAGTGACAGAAGCAAAGGGAGACGGGTTAAAGGCTAATAAATACATAGATAATATTATGTATTTAATAGAGCGTTATAAGAGCACCGTGTTATAGGGGGATTACGGGAATAGTTAGATTTCTATCCCGCGAAACCTCTCTTTGAAATTTTGCGAAATACTCAATTTGATACGATATTCCAGGGGTCGGCAAGCTGCGGTTTGCGGACCAAAATCGGCTCTTTGAATTCACATTCAGCTACGACTCCGTACTGCGTTTCATACGCAAATATAATAATGTGTCTGATAATACTACATATATATTATCTAATATGTTGTGAAATAACACTAATTATTTGCGAATTCTTTTGAACAAACAAATTTATTTATGCGAGTACTATTTAAAATTGTGGCTGTTATTTTTGACTCTTCCCACTCAAAAGGTTGGCGACCCCTGCGTTACTCAAATACCAAGAATGCATCTCGCCTCTCTCCTTCTTAAGAAGTCTTTAATTCCCACGCAATTACTTATCGCCCGACGTACAAAAAAGGCCAGAGTCATACTCGAATAAAGCTTTTTCTCAGGTTAATTGACACCCCAACAATGATATAAAATTGACTCCTAGTTGTCGTCGCACCGGAGCCCTACGATGATCTTTTAACGATGAAGAAGAATCTGGTCCCCACGTCTATGGGCGGATGTACAATCAAATTGAAATCAATTGACCAATTCAATGCCTAGACTTCCGCCTAATGATAGACGCGTGATTGCCGCTGTCACTGTTTTAAGCTTGCTACAACTAGATTTAACGACCCCTTCGACACCGCAAAACTAACCAGAGGACTTAGCACGGACACTCTGGATAGTTTTACTCACTATAACGTTCGAAACCGAACGTCAAACGAAGGTTCGTGCTTCCATTTTACACCTCTCACATGGCCGTAACGTCAAGGATTCGATACGTGCAAGTTCTGACTTCATTCGTGCTAGCGATATTTATCGACTAAGTTGTGTAAAACGGTGGTATTAATGTATCGTTTGACGTTCGGCTTCGAACGCAAAAATAAATAAAACTATCAAAAATGTTGTGAATGTAAGTCCATCACTAACGCATTTGGGTGAAAATCGGTCAAAAATTGAGTGGCTGGTACCTAACTGTATATTGACAACCGATAAAAACAGCAGCTATCAATTACCTAATGGAATATTGAAAAGCCAGTGCTTATTAAAGCCAGTGCATATTAAACCGGCAGTTGGTAAACAAACAGAAACAAATCAAGGGATTGTTTAGGAATAGGTAACGCATATCTGATTTTAAATATGTATTTGTGTCAATGTTTTATTACAGTTATCCCCTCTATAACACGATACTCTTATAACGTGTTTTCAATTACACATTGCACGGATATTCCCCCAGATAACGCGGGAATTTTCCATCCACCAATATTTCCGTATAAATATATATTTTTTTTACATTAGCATAAGCTTTTTATTTAGTGTTGTTCTTTGGTTAAAAAAAAAACACGCAAATTTCATTCAAAGCGTAGTTTTTCCTTACTATCCGATTTAAACCTCCTTTAAAGGGAAATGTTGAACATGAATAATTTGTACATAACGCGTTATATGGGGTCGTAAAATTCGATGGTCATACGACAATACTCCCACAACACGTTTTCATATAACGCGGAACAAATCTACCGTGTTATAGGGGGATTACTTTATGTGTAGGTACATTTAATACGAACTTCTTTTGTAAATATTGCTGAGCTGGCATAAAAGATTTTGTCACATTTGCTCACGGTGTAGACGTCGCTCCTTACATATATTCCATTTAAGTAATAGGAAAATGGTTTACGCTCTCATCAATACATTCGTTCGGGCTTATTTGAATTATGTTTCAAACTCTGTCAAAATGGGGTTGCTGTGAGGGATCATTCTATTCTTGCAGATACGATCCTATTTTATTAAAAAAAATAACCAGATATAAAATAACGTTTTCATAATAATTTAACCAAAAGAAATTAATTAAACTACGCGGGTGGAAAAATGTCACAAACACAAACAAATTATCTCGTCAGCGACTAGTGACGAGTTTTCGATTCCACTCCAGAGGTTGTGGGTTCGATTCCCGCCGCGAGTCTAGGTGTATTATCTGTATGTATGTATATATTTCGAAAAAATATATATTATGTGTACAACAGGGCTCTGTTAGCTATAACACAGGCATTAAGTTATCTACCTTAGAAACGGACGTCTGTGTGTTATATAGTCCTATGTATATATTTATTATTAAGAGCGGGCAAGATAATGTCTGTCGGGTCCGCTACTTCTTAATATAAACTATGGCAACATATAGACTATTCTTTAAAGTGAATGAGGGTTAAAAAAATAATTATAAAGAAAACCCTACTCTGAAAACTGGGCGCCATGAAGTAGAAATAACTAAAAAATTTACGCATAAATGAACAATCCTTTAGAGACGTTCAATGTTTACTTTAAATTTCTTTTCGAACAAACACAAGAAATTGCTCTCAAACAAACCTCCCCAGTAAATAATGACTGAAGCATCCGACGTAATGGGGTATGAAAACAAAAACAAAAAGCGGGTAGTTTTCGAAAACTTAAAATAAACTACTGAAATTGCAGACGGTAATTGCTGATAAGGCGGGAAAGAAATGAGCGCGGAATGCTTTTAGTTTAAATAAGACTTGGATTTGAACCTTTTAGTCTACGAGACGGAATTCCATAATATGAGAATAGAGTAGAGAGTGTATTTTTCTAATATGAGAGAAGATTTTAACACGCAAAATTATACAAATTACTTTTCGTAAACCACCATTTATTTCAAAGATTATTATAAAGAATCGAAATATTTTGGTTAACTCAGATGCTTTGCCAATTAAGCTATTATATATGTCTAGAAGGTATCTTCTATATATAGCATCCATTTGCACGATCTGGAGGGCATCGAGGCCGTAGATTTGCAATGTAATTTATCTCTGACGAATCCTGTTACAATCCAAATTACAAGACGTGTGTGATACAATGAAATTGCCATCAAAGCTAGACCAGCCAAGCAGATAACTATATATAATCTCAATAGCAATAAAAATGAGAAATGATTAGGAAACAAGCAAAAACATAATATAGAAAGAGTATCCTCTATATGCGACCGTTGATTAGCAATATCTGCGACGAATCCAGTTACAATCCAAACACAATTAAAAACGAATCTGTGATGCAATACAAGGGTTATCTAACATGTTGAATCCTAGAATTGTCTGAGCAAAATTCTAAGCCTAGGCAATAAAAGACAAGGACTAAACCAAAAGTGTAATCCGTCTCCGACGAATCCAGTTACAGTCCAAACACAATTAAAG
>JANCMC010047872.1:50699-131205 GCA_024363005.1 Charaxes varanes | reverse complement strand
ATATAAGTAGAAAACATATTGAGTGTCTTTTATCTATGCCAGGACATCGGGGCCGTTGATTAGCAATGTAATCCATCTCCGACGAATCCAGTTACAATCCAAACACAATTAAAGACGACTCTGTGATACAATGCAAGGGTTATCTAATAACTTGCGACCAGCTGTGCCGTTCTTATCCGATAAATATTCTATTACTGCTGCCGGACGAGCGGCCGTCTTAGACTAGTGGGGCCATACGTCTTGTATATTAAGGGACAGTCCCTTACATCCATTTTATTAATAAAATTAGTAATGTCTGTCTGTGTTCTTAACAATTTAAACGACACGACCTTTTAATCGTTGTTTGTTGATCCCGCGTAATCTTGAAAAACGTTTTAGATATTATTACGGTTTGAACTTTTTAAATAACGGACAAACGAGTAGATACACCTTATTACATGTGGCTGTTATGCCCTTTTTTAAGATACTTAAATCGTATCGTTTAAAAAACTCTGTTGGTCTTCGCTGGTTAGTGATGTAGTGCAAGGTAAGCATTTAATTACAAACACAGTTTGCCATGTGCGAGGCAATTCCTTGCTCATTCCACAGTTGCGTATGTACATGCATGAAGGAGGTATTGGTGGAATTTAAAACACATTCCTTAGAATTAATGCCGGCGCCAGACATAGCTCAAAGTGTTTGTACATTTTTGTCCTTGAAGATGACAAAGTTTTACAAAACTGCACAGCTACACAAAGTCCCCGGCCACGTTACATGATCACTGAAATGATTATTCAAATGAAGCTATGTCTGGTGCCGGCATAAATAAACATAAGACTTTAAAAGAAAAAAAACTGAAGGGAAGAAAAGGGTGCACTACACGAAGAGGATCCGGACGTCTGGAAATGATTTAATTTCCGCGTTGTCTTTGAAAACACACCGATGTACGTTACCATAAATATGTTATCATATCATTGATATGTATGGAATTTATATAGGAAATCGTTGTTGATAGAATTAGATGTTAGTGAGTGAGAATCACTGACAGAAAGGATAAGGTTTAATTACTTTGTTTAATCTATAAAATGATTCCCAATTTCCCTTGGTCGATCCATCACGCATGATCGGCTGCACAGATTTTGCTAATTCTGTTTTCTTGTATTCGTTGTTGTCGGGAGAAGATGCTTTTGAAAGAGAAACCTTAAGAAAATTGCGCGGAAAATTAGAATATTTAAGAAGACTTAACCGCCATATTGAATTATTTGTAATGTACCTAGTGTCTGCCGGGTTCGCTAGTTGAAGATAAAGATATAAGACATATCGCACGCTTAGTCATAAACTGACCTAACTCAAAAAAATTGATTTTTGAGAAAACAATCGCAAAAACGTTTTTTTATTCACAACTTATTCCGCTTATAATTCGATAAAAACAGATTACTTTAATATTTTGTTATTTGTTAGTCTTTTTAATCAAAATAAGTTTTTTGTTTAAAAAAAGACAAAAATAGCTATATCTCAGTATTAGATGGAGATATTTAAATAATTCTTTGATTAGTTGATTACATTAAAACGAAGCTGCATGTATCGTTAAATGACTTTAAACCTAAATCTTTATCGGTCAGTTAATGACTAAGTATGAGATATCTCAAAAAAATGTACGGCTTTTACTTATTAAAAAGGACCGTGTTTTTAATACTCCAATTCAATAAAAAAGAGATCATACAAAACTAGGATATAAACAACAATGTATTAGGGTTTTCTAGTCGTTATCGCTGACGTTACGTTTAATGCTTCTCGGTTGTGTGTTGTTATATTGCTTAGATTGCAACATGCGCCCTTGTGCAGTCGCTTGACTGATCACTGCTCATGTAGTAACCTAGTCTAAGCCGCTCATGTGTGAACTTGGCGTTTCAGATTATTATCTTTAACATTTTCTTTTTTATCTGAGGAAATAAATATTCAGGGTTTGTCTGATACGTTAACATCAACGATTAGGCCTTTAAAAATAGCATACTGATTTCCCAAAGGCCGTCTACGAATCTGTCACCCTTCTGGTGGTGCAGCTGAATCATGAGCATCACTCGGGTAAACCGCCTGTTCCTTTACCTTTTGTTGTATAAAAAATATGTTCAGGTCCTTCGCTATATAAGGCTTTTTCTACCTAACGTCTAGTACCAGGGTCTGCTTAAGTTGTAGAGGATGTGGCTGAGGGAAGAGTTAAAATGACCGAGTGCCGTCTGACGTCATCCCCGGGACCCACACAATCTCTGAGACGACTAATTAGTTAATTAGGCTCAGTAACATTAATCTGAACTCACTGTTTTATGTGCCTCCCAAAACACGGAGGAGATCGGACATTTGAAAAACTAGTGTTAGAACGGGTCATCCATCTGTCACTCGGCCGCGGATAGAACTGCTTAACCAAGCAATCGATTTGACGGATACGACTTAGGGACCTTCAAGAAAAGAGCATACTCATTTCTCAAAGGCCGGCAACGCATCGGTAAACCCCTCTGGTGTTGCAGTTGTCCATGGGCGTCGGTAGTCACTTAGGTGAACCGCCAGCCTGTTTGCCCCTTGTTTAATTAAAAAAATCCAAATGCCGATCAATGATTAAGCTACGACCTTCTCAGTTAATTATTGTTTACTTTGTATATTAAAACAATCTATTGTTTACAGTTATACAATTTCTTCAACGCCTTGCTGAGTCACATGAGGGAAACCAGCGGAAGGCCGTCTTCTGAACGGACCTCAAGAACAGCATCTGTCAGTAAGTAGTCTAGATTCATAGGTTCTATGAATATTTTAGTTAGGTGTTACAACTCCTGTCTCCCACTCTCTAATTAAGCGTATAGCTTAATATAGTTTCTTATATTTATTTCTTAAGAATTCTTTGAATTTAGTCGTGTCTTGTGCCATATTTTACATCTTCCTTTCATAATTTATTTATGATTTTTAGGCAAAATTGTTTCACTAACTTCCTTTTACTATGTTTCTGCATAGAACTAGTCTGGTTTTCTTAGCTGAACGAAAATTATTAGATGCTGTATCTTGTGACTTACATGTTACCTTCATCATTACAGCATATTTGTTTTGGCTTACTATATATCAAATAAACGAAACAACTACCTCAGTAATATTAACTGTGTAGGGTCCAAGAAGCATAAATTTTTTTAACGCGACGCATGCAACGAAAGCCCTTTGCGTTTGATAAAATGAGCTTTTACTGCGCGGAATCCTGTCATAACTTTGGAGAGCTTTATGCAATACATAAATCTACGAATGAAACGCAATTTACCAGTAGTTGTTTAAAACTTTGCCTTGAAAACGTCTTCGTAAAGACTAGAAAGTTTTACCTGGCTCCGCCCTTGAATATATTGGTTGATATTCGACAGTTACTTTTTAAATGTCGCATTTCATATTAATTACAACTATCTTCACTAAAATGTGCAACATTGAAATATTTATTATTTAGACGTTACATACAAAGTATCGACTTCCGACTACCAACTGCACTGGAAAGTATTCAAAATTTTCGCAAATTAAAAAGTGGACATTGGACGGGTGTTTACTTACAGTAGGTACAAAATTGTGATTAGTTTTTAGTCACTGGGTCATTCTAAATACTTTCAGATTTCCTAAACTAATAAAACACTCACAGCCGAAACATAATAACGAAGAATTTCGTCGACGTCTAACTTTCAAACCGTATGGGCCCACGCGCCTCGGACGTTTGTATTAAACTTTTCTACCGCGTCAGTGTTAAAGGAAGGACATCCATTAATAACGTAATAATTTGGAAGGAATTTAATGCGTTGCGCAAGACCGCTATTGAAATAGCCGATAGGGGAAAAACCATTAGAACCAATTAGAAACTTTACATATTTAAGGAAAACATAAATTAATTTATATCGCGCCAGATTTTGATAAAGTTTTACGAGAGACTGAATGTCATTCAATATTTAATAAAAAAAAAACAGAATAAAATCACGTTATTAAGGGATGTCCTCAAAATTTTATGTAGTTTGGTATGGAAATTTTGTTTTTAAATAAAAAATCATTCTTAACATTAAATCCTTATTGCTATAGGCATTATAAACAGTATTTTGTTAATATATCGCTTCAAGGAATAAATTCAATTCACTCCAAGAGATTCGGTTTCTATATTTCAATGAGCGAAGAAACATGGCCAAAAATATATAACTAAATCCAAAAATATCATAACACCCAGTAAATATTTTTAGCTGACTTTATTATCTATGCAATTTGCAATACAATTAATGAATAAATCTGGATAAAATAATACAATACATCAATATTATATGGAAAAAAAAGTATAAGTCTGTTAATGTCCAAGGCTGGGCTAATGTGCTTCGGAGACCTTCAAGCTGTCTCAATAAGAGTTGACATCCCTGTTGAAAAATTCCCATAGCATCCATTTGATTGGGATAAAAACTGCATAGGAAAATACACCTTATTCGTTTTTGTGTAGCTTTTGTCCCATTTAATTAGATTTTATGGGAATTTTTCAACAGGACTACAATAGAAATGTTATTTTTATACAAGAGAAAATTTTATGGATTTCTAAAGAGTCCTTGCACTGGGAGTTAAACTCGTTTTATATATTTCTCTAAATATTTGGTAATTGTGAAACTTTACTGAAACTTTTTATGAAGATGGTCTTAGGAAAATATGAAAAGAAATTGCTAACACTGCCGGATGAATAAAAACGTAAGAAGATTAAATTACTTTGTATTATCCCGCGAATAATTTGTGTACGTATTCATGAAAGGTTATATTTTCACGATTGTTCATGTATTTATGCTTAGTCATTTAATTTTTCTGCTTTTAATGGATTTTCAAAAAATATCGCATGATTTTATCCAAAACTTAAATTCCCTCGACTTCGCCTGCGTAAAATTAAACTTGTTAGTGCTCTTTGACATTAATCTGATCCTATCGAAAAATCCTTTTTAGCGGGCGTCTAATTAAATTTAAAGAAATTTTATCTTTACGTCCCACGGTTTTTGAGATTTCGGGATAGGATATGATAACTTTCGCCTTGATATATAGATGTAAACGACGGTTCTTATTTTTTTAATTTATATTGCTATACATACAATATGAAGATAAATTGGGTAATAATAAGGATTCCTTAAAAAAAAAACAACAAAATATTTGGTAAATGATATATTATTCCATCCATAATTATTCATCACATGTATATTTTAAATGTTGTCATTACAGTTTCAATTTATTTTGGTTTATTAAGTGATATACAAAGTATGCTTGTATCGAAGCTCTCATCAGATTTTATGTAAATGTCATATTTATTATTGAGTCACGTGAAAACAAAGAAAGAAAAAATTGAACTGCAATATAATTTTATTAGTTTCCGTCCGGTTTTAATATTAGAAAAAGTTTTATGGAACAATTATGTATTGCATTACTTGGCCAAGTTTCATTTAGTATGAGTTTGTATTTTACACCAACACAGATCAAGAAAAATATTTTTTGATCTGTGATGGTTTCATAAATTAAAATTCTTTTTACGTAAATAATTTAAAAACTCGAGTTACAACTTACTGAACCTGGAACAAATAAAGAATTAAAGATAATTTCTTTAAAATCTTGTAAATCTTAGGATTTTTTTTATTTTTTGGTATGATTTCACTAGATATTAAGCTCATAATGAAGGTTGTTTTACGATATTTTTTTTAAATTTACACGTGAATGTTGAATATAAATGTAAATATTACTAGAATGGGTATATTTATGCTTATTCTGTTTCTGGTCAGGAAACACCAGCCGGCAGCGGGCTGTTGGTCTCTTATATATTATATTATATGTGTTTATTGTAATGTATTTGTACATAACGTTTTCCTATTTATGCACTTAGTTAAGGATCAAACTTCAAGGAATAAAAACACAAATTCTATATACTTTGTTTTATTTATACCCTGTAATAATGACATCACGTCATAATTTAAATAGCTTTATAAGTAGCTTTGCCCGCGAATTCATCCGTGTAAAAAAAGTAGATTCAATTTTAGTATAAGATATTGATTGAAAATTTATTGTTTGCATATAGCATTTTTAGGGTTCCGTGGTACTTGCAAGGAACCCTTATAATTTCGCTCTGTCCGTCAGTCCGTCCGTCTGTCTGCCCCAAAGGTGCCCCCCCCCCAAAATTTCCAAACTTAGATGTAGAGACTTGAAATTTTCCATGTTGATAGAATACGCTAAAAACTCATTAGGAAAATTATTCTGAACGAAATCGGACAACATAAGCTATTACATACATTATTTTTTAGAGAATATAAAATAAACTATTACATCCGAACTATTTGCACTAATAACTTCCTGAGCTGCAGAAATGAACATGAACTAAAGATAAAAAAATAAATTAAAGACTCAAAATTTAAGAAGGGTTTTAAAATAGTCAAAATTAGAGGTCATTAGTGCTCACCCAGTTTTCAAATGCACCCGAATGTAGCTGGGGAAGGATTAATTAAATTGTGTTCAGAGCAAGACTTTGGAACCTTTCCAAAAGCACACAAATAAATATAATTAATATGTAGGACTATATGACACACGGACGTCTGTTCCTTAGGTAGACAATTTAATGCCTGTGTTGTACGTAACAGCCGTCTGTTATACACAAATATTATTTTTTTGGAAATATATTAATACATATGGATAATACAGCCAGACTCGAGGCGGGAATCGAAACCACGACTCCCGTAGCGGAAGGCAAACCACTGTTCGCAGTCAATAAATAATAAATAAAAAAATAACTTATTACATTTTTTCTTTAAACAAAAAGATAAACTAAACTACTCTAACCAAACTACTTGCGCAAATGCCTTACTAAGCTGTAGAAACTGACGCGAACGGAATACTTTTAAAAGTATAAATTTTTCGCTTTTGAAATATTATCTATTGAAGAGCTTAAAAATAGTCAAAAGTAATAGTTAAAAGGAGTCATTAGCGCTCACCCAGTTTTCAAATGCATCCGAATGTAGCTGTGGAAGGATTAATTAGATCCCATTCGGAGCAAGCCTTTGGATCCTTTCCAAGAGCTTACAAATAGCGTGAACGGGCTAAAAGGTTGCTGACGCATGACTCATTAAAAAGATCCCATTCGTATGAATTGTATAGCAGCGATTTACGTTCCAGTATATTATAAAACGAATAGAACAATAAAATGACATTTCCTATCATGCAATTGTAAATCAGAAAATTTAGCAATTCAACATTTTTAATATTTACCCTATAAAATTAAATAATATCATATGAATATTTTTTAATGGCAACCACGAACGCTAGCAACAAAACTTTAACTATTTATATAAATTTTATGCTCTTGTTATATTTATATACTTAGTTGTTTTTTTTTTCGATTTAGTACGCAATTATGTCTACCTAATTGTGTACTATGCTTAAGCATAGTAGCGGTATTGTCAGTTTCTTGGCGTGTAAACATTTTAATGAGACAAGTACTCAAAACAGAAACAGAACTTTGAGGTTTTGTGAGCATAAGATATGAAAACGTTAACCTTTTTACACGCATTTGATGTTATCGTTGTGTTGATAATTAAGATGTTAACATTACGTTAATTACGAAAATGCCACACTTAATCAACCCCTTCATAAGTTCTTTGTATTGTAAGCTAAGTAAACGGCCAACAAGTTTTGTTTATCTATGAATTTTTAAAAGGAAGTACATTGAAAGCAACGATGCGCATTTTTTTCGTTTAGTTACTTCAATGATAAAATTAAAGCTCAATGGCTCATGACCGCACAGATTATATATATACATAGCAGTAAGATTCGCGATTCGTAAACATACCTATCAAATCACCAATGACATCATCCATTAAAGAATTGGGTCTCCTCCACCTGCAGGATCAAAAAAAGAAGTATTTAAATTTCGATCAGTTAATAGTATAGTAATGTATGAAAACCAAAGCTGACATGTATAGGTTCTGATAGAACGCCCTATAAAGAGTTGTTTTTACTTGTTCACTACAGCGATAGAATCTCCATGCAATCATGTTGCATCTTACTGCAAGCGCCCGCCTTTCACGCTCAATATCTTCGGTTTGTTTTTTACACTTTCACGCCTTAACTGCTAAACCGGTAATCATAAAGTTTTGTATACACTATTTCAGGGGTACGAAAAAAGATGCTCTGAATCTCCTATCTACATATCATGGTATAGAGAGATGTGCCGTGCCGACTCCAACTAATGTAAAAGAGAAGAACATAAATAACATTATATTTTTTAAAGATAATTAAAAAAAAAACTACGTAAATCCGTCCTAAGATCAAAATGGAAGAACCCTAACACTTACTTAAAATATTCTGAAAGCAAAAATTTAGAGAAATTTATCGAAAATTGTCATTTCGTAAATTAGTATGATGTCCATGTTTTAAAGGAATTAAGTTATAAAGTTCACCAATTCATGTTATCTAGCACGACCGTAAGTTGTCCCTTAGGAAGGAAAGAATTTCAGTAAAATCTCAAACTCTGTATCAGTAGGTGTTGCAAGAAACAAAGTTTTAAGCCTAGGTCTTATCTGGTAATGACAGTTTGGAGGGAAGTTTTAATGTAGTGGCTTAAGGTTAAACATTTTCTTCATAACTTCTGATCTACTGCCCTGACAAAACAAATTAGTAAAAAAGGCGCTGTAAGGTGCTCTATTTACTTATGTACTCCTCTCTCCCTCCTGACTTTCTCTTTCTTTCTATCCCTCTCTCTCTACTTATCTCTATCTATCTCTCTACCTCTCTCCCTCTCTCTCTTAGCTAAGTATTTTATTCATGCTAAAATAAGTTAATAATTTTTGCTTTGTAATCTCTTTTTTTATACAGTAAGTACTAGTAGCAAGTATTAAACTAATTAACATATTAATACATTAAAATAATATACAGATTGATGATACTTTTTTTATTTTATTTTATTTTTTTATTAAGAGACAATTCTACTTATAAAATATAATAAATATACTCAGTGCAACATAAGCCACAGTTGTTTTTCTGTGCGCTGTTTATTATTAACAAAAATATATTAATTAATATAAACAACAATATACATTGAAATGTATCCAATACATTTAAGACTGCATTCAAAAGCTACGTACGTAAAAGAATTTTAGTGAAAATAAAATAATTTTTAGTATCGTCGCAGTCTTAATTTAATCTAGCACTGCACAAGCGTCATGTTTTTTCCAGTTGTGAAATCCACTTAAGTTTTCTTTCCATTTCTTATATAACAGTGCAACATCTTTGTGAATTGCTCTCGTGAGTGAAATATTAATTCGTTTTAATCTTAACTCTTGAACTGTACCTTTTCCTTAGACAGAGCAGTCGTTAATCTGGCAAGCTTTTCTAATCCACTTTTATTTACTTTTTTAAATTTCCATGAAAAAAATGTACCTATTACATCAATCAATTTTTACCTACTTATGACGTCATATATCAAAAGTTGTTCGATCTTTGCGCAGTGGTGGGTAGGTGATAGCTTTAAGATTGCAATAATTCTACGTCTACCTTCGTTTTTGAATGACTGTCGCGCCCGCCGCGCCCCCATCACTTGAGTACCATCTTTGGAGCTGACTTCGCGACAACAACACCATCACTAGACGTGACAGCATTGCCGCCACTTCACGCCGATCTCATGTGAGAAAGAAAAGTGATAATCGTGTGATTGAAAGTTTTTACCTTCTGTAGAGCCACTGGATTCTCATATTCTACCTAATGTAGTTCTTTTAAAGTATCTTAAATTATCTTATTCTAAAATCTAGCTTACACCTAGTTTATTTACAGTTTACATATAAAGCCATGTTACCCGCGGGTAAAGGAGGCCCTTACACCATGAAGTGAACCTAGTTTAGTAGAGATTTCATTTTGTGAACAAAACTTATGTTAATAAATCCTTTACTTTTATTTACCCGCCATCTTTTGTAATCTTTTAACATTTACCCGCCACCGTTTGTAATCACTAAACAATTCAGTCCGCATTACAGAAACGATTTTTTAAAATTTATGCCTTGATTTGCACAGTTTTGAGATATGAGTTTGTTTAAAACAAAAACATATTTATTGGGAATTACTTTATCGAAATAAAAACTACCAAAAAAAAAACTGCAAATTTAAAATAATAACTCCTTTTTTATATTTGCTAAATCAATAAAAGAATTATATCATCTTTATGTTACATTCGCATTTAATATTTTTGCTATGCAAATGTTTATGTTCCTAAAAGACGAAATTACTAAATTTTATGAAATTGAGACAATTTTAATTTAGAAATAAAAACATGTATTTTTGTTACTTTGAATGCAAAGTAACATAAGGTTCTTATCCTATTCAGTGTCTTTTATAGTTTGATAAAGTGATTATTCTTAATTTATCAACTAGTATAAATATAGCAAATTAAGAATTATGTAAATAAACCTATGCGTTCTCGAAAGAAAAAAAATTATAAATTAAGAAATTTTGTTCACAAAACGTTCGATTATTGTTGAAGATGTTTTATAATCAGTGGAACGGGGTAACGGAAAATTAATGACAGTAAGTTTGGGGTAAATTATTGGAAGAGATAGACCCACTAAGCGGGGGTAACGGTGTAATGCCAAGCGAGGTAACGGGTAATATGAGATTCAAGCACCGGGGTACCTACAGACGGCCAGAGTCGAATTACTGATCAAATACAAATCCAATGTTACCCTGCAAAAATTTACAAAATTATTAAATAAACCCGCAATGCTGCACTCATAAGGAATTTAGAAACATTTTTTTTGGTATCAAGTACAGACTGTTCTTTCACCTAACCAAAGTTGAGCCTTTAAATTCAACATTACAAATATTTTATTCGAATGCATAGAATATGTAGTAATAAAATATTTTTTAAAAGTACATGGTTTTGCATTTGACATATTAAGTTTTGATGGTTTCGTAATTCGACCACAATTAGCTATGCATTGCTGTTTTGGCGGTTTTGATATAGTTTTGTAAAACGTATAGATTTTTAAAATATATACGTGAAAGAGATAAAAAATGTACTCTACTACTCTAGGTACCTACTTACAGACAAGAGTTTAGATGTGCGAAAAATATGATTTTTTGACGAGACGAGTTTTAAATTATTATTGATTTAGTTTTGATATATGTACAATGACAAATATAGACTATATATAGGATCCAAATGCACATTTTTGCCAACAAAAAATATCACTTCTAAATGATGTAAAAGTAGTATTTCTCAATCCATAAACATACAATTTTAATTTCTTTAGAGCAGTATTTTTTTGTTTATGGTTTTTTTTTGGTTGTGACCGTACCCATTGTGTTATGTGATTGTCTATTGCGGACAGATCATCACATTCAGATCTTTTTTTTTTCTTTATATTTTGCACGATTCTATCGTCTTTGGTTTTTGAAGCTTTAAAGGTAAACTTTTAAAATTAAGTTTGTAGAAAGCTTTCAGAGAATCACGGACGTTCTATTAATATTAGTAGATGTTAATTTCTTTTTGTTTATTTTAACTAATGAGTTTTAATCAATTCTCAATATTTCTTTGTAAGGTTTCTTTGCAGCGTCAATTGCCTTAAAATTAATTCTGATAAAATATTATAAAAAATGACGTGTGACCTATTTCGAATAAATCACGACATCATTCATAAAAATATATTACAATTCTATACAAAAACTTGCTTGACGAATCGATTTTCCAATAAAAATTGTATATTGAATCGATTTTTGATCATGTCCAATCGCATTTCCGTATAGAGTGATAACTTACAAGGACTGTTTAAACAGGTGGCTTATTTACCTCCATTACGAGGCCACGGAAGAAAGCTCCTATTTCCTTATTCCAAGTACCATGAAAGCTCTTTGGATAACCTTTTTGTGCGTTGACCCGTTTTTTTTTTAATTCATTCATTTATTCATAAATTTTCTGACAACCCAGTCAGGGCATTGCAGACATAAAAATAATACATCAATTACAATTTTAAATTATTCATCAAAATAGTAACGTTAATGTAAAATACAATAATTATTTAGTAAAGTTAAATTACATAATCGACAAAGGCAAACTTTTTTTAAAAAATATGTATGTCTAATATTCTCTTTTCCCTCCTACTAAGCTTAAATTAAAAGGTTGTATTAGGAGTGGGTGCGACAATACCCCAACGGCGGTGGGTTTTCAACCGGGTACCTTGCGGATTTCAGTCCATACCTTATACCGTTGAGCTATTGAGACTATAAACTTAATAAATATTTTAATGAATTAATTCACGAAAGCAAGCCATCTGACAAAGAAAGAAGAAGAAGAATTAATTAATTAATAATAATGTTATTTAGTTACATTACAATGAATTTTTTTTTTAATAATATATAAAATTACGTCGTGAGATTGAGGTCGTGAGGTGAGGCTTTAAGTTGAAAAAAGAACTTTTGAAAATTATAAAAGCATTTTGGATTTTCTTTATTTATTAGCCGTTTTCCGCGACTTTGTCCGCGTAAAATTAATCTTGCGAGGGCCCTTACACTTCCTTGATCTAGCTCTATCGAAAAATCCGTTCTTAGTGGATTTCTACTAACTATAAACAACCTAGCCAAATTTCATCTTTGTACGTCCCGCAATTTTGGTACCGTGGCTATATTGGCCTTGTATGGAAGTTTTCGTAACTTTTTCATTTAATTATTTCATTAAACATTAAAGACTGCGTATTATCCATCTGTACAATTAAACGGACAGTTCAGTTAAATTTGTTTTTATAGATAAATAATACGCAGTTTCTCGATACTTATATCTTGTGAACGGTATGAGGAATTAATAGGACATTTCCTTAATTATTAGCTACATTTTCTGGGTGGGTTAGTATTAATTGCATTCTATGTATAAAGTTTCATAGTCATATGCTATTCGCAATATTTGCCGTTTTGCGACATATATGTCTTGGACGTCGATTCGCTGCACTTTACTGACCTTATTTCGGTCATATTGAAGAGTATTGGAACGGAAAAGTGCAATTTTGTACTTTTCAGCTATGACATTATTTTTATTGAGCAAACCGTTATGTATTGAGTTTCCATACTCGAACTCTTTGAATTTTAACGGTATGTTTAGAAACAACGATTTTGTGTTCAAGATTTGATTTTTTCTCTCATTCCAACAATGTTAACGGAGTTAAGTATGTAGTATAATTTATTTAAATTGTTTTTGTTTCGTACAACGGAACCCAAAAAATGTCTCCTTTTGTTTAGTTCCAGTGTGGTTTATTGTAAAGTAGTTAGAGAGCGATGCGTTAATGCCGAGAATTTATATTTGACTGTTGGGAACATGTTCAAAGTTCTAGGGTACGAACCCTGCTGCAGACATTAGAATTTATCTCTCACATAATGTATGGGACCTTTTATTTTTGGGTTAATTAACCTAGGATAATCGTAGAATTATTTTTCTGAGGCGTACTTAAAGACAACAAGACTTTTGAATATTAAGGTATTATAAATTCTTTTTATCTTCTACTCTTCTCAGCGTATAAAAGCCCAGCTTTGTATTATGTTCAAGCGTCTCCTTTTATAACTATTTATACCCTAAATCTTGCGTAGTTTCACATACTACATGACCTGTCTAGGATTAACAACGACGATTGATATCTACTGGAGTTATGAAACCTTTAAATTTAAAGAAGTAATACTAAATCTAATACCAAATAGATCTAATTACTAGCAGTAATGAATGTTTGTCCTTCCTGGCCTTTATTATTATAATTTGTAAATATGTTACATAATCCTTAAGAGCTGATAAATCAAATATAATATTCTGGAAATAGGCTGGTCATCCTTAACACAGTAAATCCTTAACCTAGCTAGGATGATCAGCCTGTACTCTTTTCTCTTTTGTGTGAAACTTATTTTACGTTTTATGTTAAAGTTAAATTAATACTGTGTAAACATTTTTTTTGAAAAATAAAGATTTTATTATTATTATTTTTTAAATAGTTATGTTGATAAGACGTATTTTTGTTTTTTGTTGCAAAGAGTCTAGTCACGAAGTCACGAATGATCGTAACCGAAAATTAACGTGAGCAAAAAAAGTAACTTGACGTGAAAGGTGACTTGACTCTTGTAAAGCAGGTTATCAAAGAAAAAGTTTATATCCCATTATTGGTAGAAAGAGCAATAAAATGAGACATCGATGAGATCTGCATTTAAAATTTCTTTTCGTTTGATTCGTATTGCTGAAACAAGCTCCCAGTTCGTTAAGAAGTTTCTAAGGAAGAAAAACCTTGAATGGATTTGTGTAATGTCGATTGGGTGGATTGATAAAGAGATGAAATATTATACGACAAATTTACCCTCAGTTTGAACTGAAACTTTCTAAGATAGAATTTAAGGTTGACTATTTTATGTAATAGTTAGATGTGAATTACCTACAGAATAGTATTGTTTTTATGTTACAAGGGGCAAACGAGTAAGCAGCAGACCACGATGGATATCTGCACGACCAGGAGGCTAGCAGAGGCGTTCTTGGCCTTTAATGACTATTTTAGATCACCGGTAGGTTTCACAAATCGAACGAAACGCGGCAACAATACCATCACTTGATGTGACAGCATTGCAGACCTACATTTTGCAAACGAAATGCTTACCAAAGAAGATGAATCAAAACATAGTGAAATTAATCGTGAAATAAAACAAGAAGAAACGGTCAACCTAGATGAAACTGCTGCTCTAGAAATAAGTTTCTATAAAGAATTAGCTTCTTCAGAGAAAAACCTTGCAATAATAGAAGAAACAAAGTGTTCAGAAATTACCGATGTAATAAAACAACAAGCAACGGTTAACCTGGAAGAAACTACTTCGTTGAAAAACGATTTAAATAAAGAATTAGGTGTTTCGGAAGAAAACCTTACCAGAGAAAATGAATCAAGACGTGGTGAAATTAATCTTGAAATAAAACATGAAACAGTAAACCGTGATCAAACTGCTTCTTTAGAAAATCGTTTGGATGAAGAATTGGCTTCAGAGGAAAATCTTGCCAGAGCAGAAGACACGAAGTGTGTAGGAATTACAGATGAAATAAAACAACAAGTAACCGTTAGCCCAGAAGAAACTGCTTCATTGAAAAACGATTTAATTAAAGAATTAGGTCTTTCAGAAGAAAAACTCACCATAGAAGATGAATTGAAACGTGGTGAAATTAATAAAGAAATAAAACAAGAAGAATCGGTAAACCTTGAACAAACTGCTTCTTTAGAAAATGTTTTAAATGAAGAAATGTCTCTTTCAAAGAAAAATCTCATAAGTACAGAAGAAACAAAGTGTTTAGAAATTACTGATGAAACCAAAGAAGAAGTTAAGGCAAACCTGGAAGAAAAGGAAATTCCCGAGTCACAAAAAACATTTTTTGATGTGAAAGATCTTAATAAAAGTAAAACCACGAAAAATGAAATCCACGAACCAGAAAAAAATCAGGAGAATATAATAAGCGAAAAAGCGATCACTATTATCAATGAATGTAAACCTGTCCTAGTGAAATCTCAAGAATTTCTCCAAGCATCTGAAGATGAAAATGACAAGACTGAAACATTAACAAAAGATGAAAGTGATTTACTTATAAAGGTCCATGAATCTCTTAAAATTTGTAATGAATATCCTGAAAATGAAATAATTAAAAATGATACAATAAAACCTACTATTGGAGATTTCAAAGAACAGTCAGATGCCATTAACCAGATGAGCGTACAAGATGAAAAAAATATTTATACAGAAGATGCAATGTCAATAACTAAATCTGACGAACTTAAAAGACTGCAAGAAATTGCTAATAATGAGAGAAACTTACACGAAGAATCCACGAAAGAAAATTTAATAGAAAATAGAAATGAAAATCATGCAGAAAAATCGAATAAATCAATGCGAGATGAAAATAATGAACTATGTGTACAAGATAAGGTTAATGATACAAAGAAAAAAGTAAGCACAGATGAAGAGGAAAAAGATACATTAAAGTCAGGAGACAAAAATGATCATCAAGGTAAATCTGGTATTATTAAAAAGAAAAAGAAAAAATCCGAGAAATCAGGGAAGAGCAAAGAAGTAAAACAAATGCCAACTGAAGAAGAAGGTAAGGATGAAATAAAAAGACATAAAGCAGATCTAGAAGATAAGGTGGAAAGAAAGGGATCAGAAGAAAAATCTCCAGATCTTACAGTCAAGGAATCAGATAAAAAAATTCAAAGTGAAATAAATGAAAATCAAATTAAAGATAAGATAGAAACAGAACTAGTTTCTTTTCGTGATCAATTTACATCGTTGATTCATAATAATTCAGCATTAAATGACGTACAAAAACTTCACTACTTGAAAATGCACGTGAGTGGCGAAGCAGCTAACTTAATGAAGGCAATACCTATAGCCGAGAAGAATTATGAGCACGCTTGGAATAAGTTAAATAAGAGATTTAGTAACAACAGAGTCATAGCAAATTCTTACCTACAAAGACTTATGTCAATTAAAAACATAACCCACGAGTCAGCTAATTCGATAAAATATGTATTAGATACCACAATGGATTGCTTGAGTGGATTAAACAGCATTGGTGTGCCAACAGATAATTGGGATATGATAATTATATATCTAACAACTAGTAAATTAGACACAGAATCACTTAAGCAGTGGGAAGATACTGTAAACAAAAATGGAGACAACTCTTTACCCACCATAGAAAATTTAACAGACTTTTTAGAGGCTAGATTTCGATCTTTAGAAGGCATACAGTCAACGAGAACAAATAACATGCGCACAAAACAACACAACGATAAGCGAGTATTTTATTCAAATGATACCAGCACAAAACGAGAAAAATGTACATTTTGTGACGGTGACCATTACATATACAAATGCAACCAGTTTAACGCTTTGAACTACGAAGAGAAAAATAAGTTTATCAAGCAAAGACAGCTATGCTATAACTGCCTAGTTCCTAATCATGCAGTTAAGGCATGCAGACATCGAACACGCTGTCATAAATGCGGAAAACGACATCACTCTTTAATTCATCCTCCCGATAATAACGATGAAGTTAGAGCTTACGCAACGAATAGAGAGCAGACTTCCGAGAATACAATACAGTCCATAGCTACACAAAGAGATGACATACTTACACATTTCACTGAGCGAGATAAGATCAAGACACACATTTTACTTGCTACAGCATTAGTAAGGGCTAAGTCACACAACGGAAAGGTTATACAATTGCGAGCATTGATTGACCAAGGGTCCCAGGGATCATTTATAACAGAGTCAGCAGCACAAACTCTTGGTCTGAGAAGAAAGACACTCAATGGCTCCATCAGTGGAATAGGAGACACAGCTCCGTTGAAAACTAAGCATATGGTTAATTTTACATTGCAATCGAATACCGATTCTACGTTTGAGTTAAACATCGAGGCATATGTTTTGAAGACACTAACACGTCTGCTGCCATCGAGAACAGTGCACGTAACCTGGAATCATACAAAGGATTTGGTTTTAGCCGATCCGAGTTACGGCACTCCTGGAAGAGTAGATTTGCTTTTAGGCGCAGCAGTATATTGTAGAATTCTTCTAGAAGGCGTTATATCTGGACCTTTAGGTGCTCCATTAGCACAAAATACTAGTCTAGGGTGGATCCTGTCTGGAGAAATAGAAACACAATCTAAGAAAGATACGAGAGTTATAAGTATGCATGTAGCCACCACAGAAGATGATAGTATGTTAAGAAAATTTTGGGAAATAGAGTCAGATGAGACATGCAAGATAAAACAAAGATTCACAGAGGAAGAATTACTTTGTGAAAAAATATATGAAGATACTCACACAAGAGACACAGATGGAAGATATGTTGTAACAATTCCATTATTAGAAAATAATTATGACTATGGAAATACAAGGGATGTAGCATATAGAAGACTACAACTCTCTCTCTCTCTCTCTCTCTCTCTCTTCTTTTCTGTTCCGTCTCAACTCTAAACTCGCCATGCCTATTGCTCCCTCCGATCATTATCTAACGACCAGTCACCCGCTATGATCGTTGCCCAGTTAATAATGCCGCTTCCGCGCCATGGGCGGGGGTATGTTCAGTCGTCAACAATTATATAGTTATTTAGTAAATATGACGCAATAGTTACGTCACTCACAGCGACTGTTAGGCTATGTAATTCACAGAAATTTAGTGGAGGGGAGACCAGACATACAGCAGCCATCTTTCGAGGCGGTCTCTCTCCGGTCGGCCATCAAGCAACATGTCCCCGGGGAGTCTCGCCCCGCCAGCAACTTGTCGACATCGCAGCAAGTGAGTCTCTTCCCGCCGGCCGCTGAGGGTCGCTCCCTCGCGGTCGCCGATCATCCCGCCGGCAGCAACAGGATGACATCATCACTGGGTCCTCATCCCTCACCGAGACGATACAGCTAAGGGACAATTTAATTGCCCTCTTACAGTCTGGCGGTTGTTATTGTGAGTAGTGAACTACCAAATAATTTGATGTCACCGATTAATTCATTATCCGATCAATTATGGGCTAACTAAGCTCCCATTAAGTGCTAAAACCGTCAGACAGTTTTAAGACATTTGTTCTTCTTCCTTTTTTTTATTTCTTCGTTAATATAGTAATGTCTTTAATTCAAGATTTGTTCCGGCCTCTTTATCAATTTAATTATTCCTCATTCTTTGTAAATATTAATGCCTTTAATGCAAGATGTGTTCTTCCTAGTTCTGTATTAATTTCATGTCTTTAGTTTTAAGGTTGTTATTCTTGTTTTTATTTTCATTCTTTGTAAATATTAATGTTTCTTATTTTATAATTTCATTTTGTTCGTCTTGTTCAGTATTTCTAAATTAAATTCATGATTCAGCCCATGTTTCATATTTTCTTCTCATTTCTTAAAGTCAACCAATTTATTTTCCTATCCTCGACGAAACAACGGTTTTAAGTTTCATATATGCGGAAAGGTTTTTATGAATTTCGGGCCTAACATCAATGTTTTTAGTAGTTGAGATGAATATATTTGACAATATCGATTGAACTCCCTTTTGGGGCGGGGGAAACATAAACTGTCTAGAAATGAATTCGTATCCATTAAAAATGCCATTCCATTTTGTCTCAGTACAACATTAGCCAACGTTTTGTTGGAAAAAGAGTTGGCCGGTACCCATGAGTTTTCTTAGGAGTTCATTTAGCCCACTTTGATTTTAAGAAATAATACTTATAAACATATTTCCTATTGTTGATGGATACGATGGTACTATGGTTCATATATGCGAAAAGGTTTTAATGAATTTCCGGCCCAACATCACTTTGTTTTGTATCCTAGAGATGAATATATTTGACAAAATCGAAATAATTCCTTCTTGGGGCGGGGGAAACATAAACTATCGAGAAATTTACCGGTATCCATTAAAAATGTCATTCCTTTCGACTCAGTAGAACATTAGAAAACGTTTTGATGGAAAAAGAATTGGCCGGTAACTATGAGTTTTCTTAGGAGTTCTTTTTGCCCACTATATGTTTTACAAATTGTACTTATAAACTGATTTCCTACTGTTGAAGGATACGAAGGTACTAAGGTTCATATATGCGAAAAGGTTTTCTAAACTCGTCATTAAGGGCCGGCAGCGCATCTGCTGGCCTTCTGGTCGTGCAGATGTCAATGGGCGAAGGTAGGCACTCCGGTGCCTGCTGCCTGCTCGTCTGCCCCCTTGTAACATTAAAAAAAAAAAGACTAGGCCGGGATAACTCTAGGAAGAAAAAATAATTTGACTATTTTATTTTGAGTACTCTTCTTTATACATGTAGTGTTGCCATTTCATAATTACTTTTTACCTGGCTAGTACAATCTAATAATTATGATGTTACATATTGTAATACAATGATCTGACTGTAATAAACGTATTTTAAAGAAAAGATTTTTCTCCCTGATGATCCCATATGTACAGTGTCTTTTTCTTGTACTTCAAGAAAAGATCTACGTTAATGTAAATAAAATGTAAATGTAATTAATGTAAATAAAAAACGCCTAAAGAAGTTTTCGTTTCAAGACGATTTCAGCAACGGCGACCATCTTCTGTTTTTTTTTTTTTTCTTTATTTAAGTAATTAATGCGTCCTAACATGACTAATGTAGCTAATTTTAGCAGTGAATGTTTTTTAACGGTTGCTACATGTGAGGACGCCATTGTCATTATTATAATATAAATTATATTAATACATATATTTAATTTTTTTTTTATTAGCCTGTTATGTCTCACTGCTGGGCAAAGGCCTCCCATCCTCCTTCTTGATCCACCTTCATACATATATATATATATATATATATATTATAATTTATAGTATAAACCCAAATCTATACTTAACATTTAAAGTAAGCTAAGATCACTTAATACAAGCGAATGTGGGTTACCGTGCAAACGGTTACATGAACCATTACTTGTGTGCTCAACCTAATGCACCAGTTGTGTCGATCTGGTTGGCCTAATGAACTTGTTACATAATCAATACGTATTATGGAGAAGCGAACAACGGCCGACATGCGAGGCAAATTCTGGTTAATATGAACTAATGACACAACAGCATTCAAATTATTTACTTCAATTTGTGTTCGGAGCTGTGAAATTAACGAATTAACTTAGGGTCTCCTACTATAACATTGTCCAGAAGAATTATTTTTCATAGATATCTAAGGGAAATAAAAATTCTTGCGCAGTATTCGTCCACATCGAAACGTGTAGGTTAGTGTTTTTAAATCTGTGGGTCGCGACCCTTAGGGGTGTCACGAAGCACGACTCGTGTGGTTGCCAGCCAAAGGAAAAATGCAAGCAAGAACAGACCAAATAGAGAAAATCATATCATATAAACTATAAATTTTCAGCAATAACCCAAATGTCATCAAAGTCTTTTAAACATGGTCTAAGGTGGTCGCCAGAATTTTTAACCTGAAAAGGGGTCGCGTACCCAAAACGTTTGTAAATAAAGTAATAAAAAAAGAGATGAATATCAAATAACTGTCACATACGATTGTTTTTTTTTTTCAAAATATTCCTTAGTCACCTACTGTTGGCACTAAATCTGTACTAATATATAAAGCTAAAGAGTTTGTATGTTTGTTTGAACACATTAATTTCAGGAGATACATTTTTTTTTATGTTACAAGGGGGTAGACGAACAGGCAGCAGGCGCCGAAGTGCTTACCGACGCCCACGGACATCTGCACGACCAGAAGGCCAGCAGATGCGCTGCCGGCCCTTAATGACGAGTTTAGGCCATTGTATGTGAACTGTATTTAGTTTTTTTATTATATTTTTTTCAAATTCGCAATTCTTTCTGGCCCACCCTGTATAATATGTGTGATATTATACAATTTAACGTACTTAAAATTTTACATGAAATAATTAAAAGTAAAAGTCGAAAATCCAAATTATGCCAAAAGTGAAATTATTAGAAAATTTTACTCCCTCGCTCCTCGTTAGGATTTATGTAATATATATTAATTACTAGCTTAGGCTCGCGACTTCATCCGCTTGAATTGCGTAATTTAATTTTTTCATGAATCTTATTGTTTTGTGCAGAACTCTAAATATTCTGCGAATAGTTAAGTAGCCTATATATTTCTCGTAACATCAGCTATATCCAAATCCGAGATTACCCGGAACACAGACAATTAGACAGGCAAACAGACAAAAATGTTTTAATATGCATTTTTGCCGTAGGTATCCTATATAAATAGCTATATGCAATTTCTTTTTTTTTTTAATTCGCCTATACTGTCCCACTGCTGGGCAAAGGCCTATATGCAATTAGTTAAAAAAAATATAGTAAAAACAAACCCTTCAATTTTATTTATATGTCGATTAGTGCTTTTGATTGATTTTTCGATTTTGATGGCATTTTCACCAGGATACTGTATAGGGCTCTATCCTACAAAACGGCTCCCTTTATTTAATTATAATTCTGCATCTTTTACGGCATGTAATAACAGGGAATTGTTTGGATTTATAACAGTAGCTGATTTCACAGATGTCGTATCACGAATTGGAAGTTCACCTTATAAACCTCAATGTCCAAAATAAATAATACGGCTACGATATCTGAATGGTCTCAGGTTTGAAGAAACATCTGTATTGACGCCAACATGCCGTTACAACAACAATTCCTGCCTGGGAGGATTCCCGAGGCTCTATAAGAAGGTGACAACACTGCTGAAGGCGAAACCAAATGCGATACTCCTGAATGCAGGCGACAGCTTCCAGGGCACTTACTGGTATACCCTGTTGAAGTGGAACATCACCCAAGAGTTTATGAATCTGTTGCCTCATGATGCGTATGTAAGTATTAATTTTAGGTTTGATTCTCCCATCATACATAGTGTCTTCACCTTACGGAAACCCAGATAGATAGAGAGACCCAGATATAGAGATCGCCGTCTGGGCGAAATTCGGAGAGAAATCATTTGATTTACGTACCGTATGCTTATTTCACTTCTATGTTCTACATGGTATTTGCTAACAAGGTAATAGCTTTTAAAACAAGAATAATAGTAGGGGAGGGATAGACGATAAATTTGTAGATACTAAAGCGCTGTGGGGATCTATTGGATTACGTAGGTTAAGCACAGAAACGAAAAAAAAGTTTATGTTAAGGTAAGGTCATGTTGTACATAACGCCTGTAGGGTGATTTTATGGAGCATGTGATGGTTTTAGCTTCACTGTAAAATAGCTTAAAGGGGCCTTGTGTATATAAATCTAACTCGCGCGAATACTATTTTTAACAATTTTTTTTTGTCCTCAAGTCCACAACCGTGCGATTCTCTAGGAATTTCTCATCTCGCAATTCCCTTGTGGAATCACTTGCCTGCATCAGTATTTCCGAACGGATACGACTTAGGGACTTTCAAGAAAAGAGCATACTCATTTCTCAAAGGCCGGCAACGCATCTGGAGTTCTGTGCCCTTGCAAGTGGGCGTTCTCAATTCCTACGGGAACGAGAGCATCGGTTACGGATATATGGACAATCATAAGAAGAATATGATAAAGAAATGGGTGGAGAACCAAACTTCACAAATTCACAAATCGAGACACAACTCGCCGAGCCACAAAACGCACCAACCTCAAACGGAGAGCACGCGACCGACCGACGAAACGGAGACCACGCATCGTATGGAAATAAAAGGCGCGACGAGGCGAATACTTGTCGAGGAATCCACTATTAGAACCGGTCTTAAGGCCGGTTCTAAGGGAATGGCGATAGAGGAAGAAAACGTGGGTCCACCGGATCCGAGCTCATCGAGAAAAACAAGTAGCGGAAAATCGTCGATGAAAAACGATTTAGACGAAGATGATGACAGTGAAGAGTTAGCCGAAATACCTCCCGCCCTTCCTCTTTTACAACCGAGCAGCTTGAGCAGTAGAGAAGTGTCGATAGAAAGTTTAGATAACAAATATAAGGAGCGATTGAGGATGGACGAGGAACTAGTCTCCGGTCACGGTCGAGACATCGACCTGCGCGGTATGAGCAAGGGGCCCGACGAGGAGGACGAAATTTTGGAGATTATAGAGGTCGAGGAACCTCTGGAACCAGTGCCCATGCAAGACTGCTGCCTTCAGGTCACCGAAGAGGATATCGCGTATTGCATGGGATACGCCGACAACGCTCTGGGCGAAGCGGACGAGGAAGGCGAGGACCACCCTCTTAGAATATTAAGTCAAGAAAATTTAACCGTGGCATCGACCTTCACGGACACGCTATCGCTGTACAGCGAGGTGGAGAGGCAGATTAGGAACGAGGCATATCTCAGACAGACAATCGGATTTTACACTCAGAGTTTCGGGGAACGGGGAGCGGATATAAACCCGCACGAGAGTTTACATTCGTCGCGCTCGCGACTAGAGGAGCTGCTAGGTTTAACGGAACACTACGGATCACGAAGAATGTTGGACGCCGACAACACGACAGCCTCCAGAATCGCTCCACAATTTCAATCGCTGTCTCTGTGCAACGTGAGAGACACGGACGACTACCGCGGCGACGGATCCGTGTACAGCGAGCCGGCGTATCGACCCAGCGACAAAATTTGCGACAGCTGCAAGAGGTCAATGTCGAGGCCGGGCAGCGCGGTGGGGGAGTGCGATGCGTACCACGACCTGGACGGTGCGGCCGCCGATCCCTACGGCCCCTTCGAGCGGTACCGCGCCGACACCGACGCCAGGATAGCGTCGCTACGGCACCCCGACGGAGCGTCTGACCCCAATCTGAGGGAGGAGAACCGGGTACCGGGCAACGGGGCGCCCGCGGGGACGTTTCGGGATCTCAAGTCCAATCTGCACCTCGAGGTGACGCCGCCGGCGGTCACGACGGAGCCGAGATCGGAGAAATGCGAGAGGAGCGACAAGAACGTCGCCCGCATAGCGGCCAGCTGCAAGCCCGATGGCTACGACAGCGGGCACGAGTCCACGCCGCGCACCGGCAAGCACAGCCCGGCCGGCACGTCGCGGCGCGCCGAGTCCGGCTACGACTCGGTGCCGCGCGACTCGGACGCGTCGTCGCTGGACTCGTACCCGACGCGCGCGCACGCCAAGCGGCACACCGCCGCCAAGTACAAGCAGCACGCCTGGTCGTGCAGATGTCCATGGGCGCCGGTAGGCACTTCGGTGCCTGCTGCCTGCTAGTCTGCCCCCTTGTAACATATTAAAAAAAAAAATCCAAATAAAACAAATATGCTTTTAAACAGTTTTTCGCGATTATTTTTGAAAATATCAATAGTACGCTCAAAACTGTTATCACCAAAGTTGTAGAGAATTAAATTTGCTACAACTGCAGTCCTTAGCAATTTTGTAAAAAAAAAATGAAAACAAAACAAGATACTGGTCGTAAACAAACTCAATATGGCGGCTAACGCACCGTTGCAATTTTCGGTTTCGTTTTCGGCCGAGGTTTTGAATTTAACTATTACTAACCTCCCTTAATATTACAGCAATAAAATTTCTACCGGGAATTTTTTCCCGGCTAAATTCTAATTCGGCCGGGCTAACTGATATAACTCTAAAATACAAGTAGAAATCTCCTTATTCACCGCAGCTGAGAGGAGACGAATTTCTCAGCATTTCAGGGATTACCGTGCGGGTTCCGGGTCCATCGCGATGCAGAGGAAGGAACCATAGCGGTGCCCGGGACTTCAGACCCAGGTGGTGTAAGAGTGCGTTCTTTATAGCGATTACTCTCTTTCACTGCCAGTGTTCCCACCCCAGCCTAGCCAAATCTGGTATGATCCTACTATTGCGGCTTTAGATGTTTTCTACATTGTTTTCCGGTAACGTAAATTGTCATATTTATTAATACCAACACCTCCCACACAGTATAAACAAGACATAATTTACCGTGTCCGAAAACTTTTAAAATTAGTCTTGGAACTAAATGTGTGTTATTATAAATAGCTGCGACATCGACGCAAATAAATTCGGGAATGCACAACTAAGAATATGCGACCTTCGTTTAGTGCGTCTGCGACAGGTGCTGTCCTGTAAATTTCACTTTCAAAGTTCAATTTAAACAAACACCAGGTGTACTTATAATATAAATTATATATTTCGTATCCATGTTCACCTGTCCCTATAATAGGGCCGGTCTTTAAATATGCAACTGTCTGTGTAATAAGGCCCTTATAGAGCTAGCAAACATAAATTATCCATGTGAGATCCGCACTAAATATTGGTGGGGATAAGAAATCAATTGAATGTATCTTTCGACTTGCCAGATGCTTATCCACTTGTTAGTGTTACAAAATAAATTTTAGAAATCATACTACATAATTCATACTAGCTGTGCCCGAAACTTCGTCTGCATAAACTTAGGTAAAAAAAGTTAGATTCAATTTTAGCGTGATGATATATAGAGTTCTGAGATAATTGGGCTGTCTAACACTAAAAGAATTGTTAAAAGCTGACCAGTATTTCTCGAGATTATCGCGTTCAAGTAAACAAAGAAACCAACTCTTCAGCTTTATATTAGTATAGACTTATGCGAGAATCTCTCCACCATTTTTGGACATAAAAAAACGAACACTGGCACCCCGGCAGTCCCAACTGAAGTAAAAACGAATTAGTAGAGGGGTCGGTAACAGTGAAGTCAAAGTCATGGTCAAGTCAAAGTCAAGCGTTCGGTGACAATGACGTGAGTTCCACGATTTTTGTTCACCCAAAAAGTACACACACATACACAGTATACATACATATAGCTTATGGAAATCGTTCGGTAACGATCACACAAATTCAATGGTTTTTCCAAGTATCTCCAAAGGAAAAAAAGAACCCTTATAGATCACTTCGATAACCGTTTTAAAGATCTTTTTTCTCAGTAATGGCACCTGATTCCACACAGCTGTTTCTGAGTTTTAAAATTATTTTATATCGAAAATCGGAAAGAGCACATCAAAAACTATAAAATCGCCAATTGTTTAAAACTCCCGCAAAACTTTCCAGGCTTATTGAGTACTCGAATAGTGACTATAGATAGAGATTTGTATATATTCTGTTTCACAGGAAGCCGAATGCGAAAAGAGTGCGATGGACGTGAAATACTCTATGGACACGAGAATAGAGGACAACGCTAGACTTTTCAAGCTGCAGAAAGCTCAATTCGACCAGGAGATCAACACCGCGGTTAGTACACCAGCAATGATTGCAAGTCAAAGTTAAAATTTCTTTGGTCAATTTGACTGTGCTGGAACAATAGTATTTCAAAAGGTTTTTGTTGCACAGACATTTTTTTTTATGACAGAAGAGGCATACGAGCAGGCAGCAGGTACTGACGCACCTGGACATCTGCACGACCAGGAGGCAAACAGATGCGTTACCGGCCTTTAATGACGAGTTTAGGCCATTTGAAAACGTTACCCTACGGTTCCTTCGCAAAATTTCACCGAACCAGTGTTTCCGCACGATACGTAAAGCATTTTTTAAAGACCTGCAAGGCGACCCTTCACTTAGTTCACTTGCACTTGTGTTAAGTGTGGATGCACCTGAAACATTTTTATTCGCTAAGAACTGAGACATATGAAGTCGGTTGGTTAATTCTTTGGTGCTATTTTTTTTTTCCTAATGTTTTTAGAAAGCCGAAGCTGCATTGGCGTACGAGCTTCAAGCAGCGAAAATCAAACAGAAAATACGAAACGAAGAGATACAAATCGAGGTTGTAGAGCGACGCAAACAGATTGAGGTAAATTAAGATAACATAGTGATATTGCAGTATTTTTCAACTAGTGGGTCGAGTCTCCGGGGACGCGCGACACCTCAATAAGGGGTCGCGCTGGTTCACGAAGTAGCAATAATAAAGAAAAAATGAAACGTGTTATATTTATAGGATATTCTTAATTTATCATCATCATTATTAGCCTATAATAGCCCACTGCTGGGCATATATGAGTCTCTTAATTTCCGCCGCTCGACTATGTCTCTTGACAATCGCATTCAGGTGTCTCCCGACACTTTGTCCCTCCATGGTGCCATCTATATATTAATTCATGAAGCGAAAATTTTCGGTATCAAGCTTTGTTGTATATAGGATCGTTTAGATTGCTTCATGGCAGAAATAGTTGATATGTTTTATATAACACGTAAAGAGAAAAGTATATATAACACGAAAACCGCGCCTATGGAGTATGAATTTGGTACAATTATACTTTATACAGAGGATGGTGGAAGAGGTCGTTGCCTAATGAGTGGTCGGTATTTGAGTCGATCGCTGGGTTAAGTTGCTCTTGCTGCGACCGGGTGATAGACGGGTGAGCCATTCTAGCACTGGTTTATATTTGATATCTGACCTCCTCCGTGTTTCGGAAGGCACGTAAAATAGTGGGACCCAATTAATGCCACTAAGGTAAGGTTGTAGAGACCGTGGGGGTTCCGAGGATGACGTCAGCTGGCAATCGGTCATCTTGACTCGCCCCACTGACACACGCATAATTCCTAAAAACCGCGTAAGTCGCCAAATGGTGAGGGCAGGTTCCGACGTTTACCTTTAAGTCAAAGATATTTTTAATGTATTAATTCATTCTCTGTTCCAACATCGAACAGAAGTCACTTGTGTTATTTAGTCAATAAGTTACTAATTATAATATGTATTAATCTTAATTAAATGTATGTAAATTTGCGTGACTTACAAACAAAACACCGTGTGTGTATATCAAATGATCCTCTAAGTCCTATTGTATTTCAAAAACCCGGTTCCATACGACTTTACAGCATTATTTTGAAAATATTGAAAAGACTCGTAAAAGTCGAGTTTTACGTTCGTTATTTGTATATTTCCCCGGAGAAATATGAAAATAAAAAGCGCGGCGTTAGACGTTCCCATTTTACAAGACCTTGTTTTCCGATAAGACGAGTTCATTTCGCACAATGAACGCCAGCCGCAAAGCCTTCGGCGAAATAACAAGAAAAACAATATGGCCGCCCACGGATACGCCAACAGTGAGTGGCGTCAGCTAAATTAATACTAATAAATAACTAGGTCTATATGACACACGGACGTCTGTTCCTAAGCTAGACATCTTAATGCCTGTGTTATAGGTAACAGTCGCCTGTTCTATAAACAAATATATATTTTTTGGAAATATATAAATACATACATATAGATAAAACACCCAGGCTCGAGCCGGGAATCGAATCCACGACCCACGGAGCGGAAGGTGGGATCACTGCCCACTGCGCCAACGGGCCAATTAAGTAAGTGAAAACAATGAATAATCCAATAATGCTGTCTGTATTCTAATGCATCGCCCAATTTTTTTGTGGAACCAGCTGCCAGCTTCGGTATTTTGGACACGATATAAGAACCTTCACGAAAGGAGCATACTCATTCCTCAAAGGCCAGTAACGCATCAGGGAGTCCTCTGGTGTTGCAGCTGTCCATGGGCGTTGGTAATCATTCGAGAGAATGCCGCCTGCTCATATGCCCCCTTGTTATATAAAAAATATACATATTTACTGCCTTGCGTTTTTTGTTTCGTAGTAATACAAAAAACCCTTATAATTTTGCTCTGTCCGTCCGTCTGTAGACTTCTAATTTTCCATGTTTTTAGAACATGTTAAACACTCATTCTATAAGTATATATATATATCGCTGAGCGGATGATGAGAGGAGTGGCAGGAGATGGCTGGATGAGATTGGCAAGGGATAGAGGAGATTGCCAGAAGCAAAGGGAAGTTTATGCCCAGCAGTGGGTCATCAGGGGCTTAAATGATAACCCACTGCTGGCCATAGACCTCTTCATCACAATCATACATATATCATAACGCTAAAATTAAATCCATTTATTTAAAATGAATTTTACGCGGACGCAATTGCGGGCACAGCTTGTTGAGAATGTATTAACTAAAGCTTGAAGACTTAAGTTTCAAATCTTTATTAAGCATCTTAAAACATGTAGAACAATTCCTTCAAGCAGCTCACGAGTAGATTGTCTAAGAAAATAAACATACATTTATTTACTCAGTGACAAATAAACTTTATGCCACCAAGAGAATTATCATGAAGAGAATCACCAAGAGAATTGTCTCCTTTGTTAGTTTTTCCTTCGTCAGTGACTTTGTGACCGACATTCATTGTGTGGAATAAACTTATCTCGCTATGTACGCTAGCCGCCATTGAATTTTGCCTATTTAAATATCCCAATTTTTATTCTCTGCAATTTAAGTTTTGAGCCCATCAATCACCTGGGCGCGGTAATAACTGCTTAACCTAGCGATCGACTCAAATGCCGACCACAGGTTAAGCTACGGCCTCCTCAAGAGTCGTTATACATCGATTTGAAAATAACAAAAAATATTATGAATTAGGGCATGTTGCCTCCAACTAAGCATTTAAGTTAACGTAGTCGTTTCAGAACCTAGACTTTCGTGAGCGGAATTCATACTAATTATAAAAAAACGACAAAGTTTTATTTATTATTATTTTAAATCGACTGTTTTATCATAATAATGAATAAAACTATCTGTAGGCCTAAGTTAGGTTGTCTCATAATTTTACGCAGATAAAGTCGCGGGGAACAGCCAGTTTTATGCATACCTACATTGCATCAAATTATACGGCTATCAAAAATTTCACACAGCAAATTAGGTACATACAAAATCGAGGGCTCGATGTAACTTTTTTCGTCGGTATAAATTTTCCACATCAAAAGGGCCGTAAAAGAATTCGTTTACAGTTTACACCGGGAACAACGGATCGTTGTCTGCCTCACGAAAATGCAATTTAAAATTCATGCCTGTAAAAACAGCTTTCATCATCTTAATATAATCTGTCGGTCGTCCCGGAGATAACTTAGTAACCACCCTATGGGATACGTTTCCATTCAATACTGACGCCACGACATCCCTTTTATATACTTCAGTGTGTTAAAAGGTCCATGATTTTTTTAAATTTCCCGTGGCCTATTAAAAAAAAAATAATAATAAAACCATTTTTTCAATTTACTTCCCGCGACTTCGTCCGCGTAAAATTAAGTAAAAAAATAGATTCAATTTTAGCGTGATGAGCCTATTTGGTTGCGCATAAAAAGAGTTATAGGGAACCAACCTTAAGAGATAGACGTATGCAATCGCGGACTTTTATTTAGAACTTTTAAAGGGAAACAATTCCCTCATACTTGATTTTTGCGAAACTATAACCGTTTATGCAGTACACGTAGCAGAAGGGGGAAAAACGGCAGATTTTAAAACATTCTTCAATGATGCTCTGCTCCTATTAGTCTTAGCGTGTATAGCCTATAGCCTTCCTCGATAAATGGGCTATCTAACGCTGAAAGAGTTTTTCAAATCGGACCGGTAGTTCCGGTGATTAGCGCGTTCAAACAGACAAACAAACAAATAAACAAACAAACTGTTCAGCGTTATATATTAGTATAGATATAAGACTATAATCTATGGTAAAAGGAAGAAATGAGGTATATATACTTAATAATGAAATAATTAGGCTAGTAAAATGAAAAGGTCACAAAGACATCTGGCGTCCTTTACTAAATCTCCGTCAAATATTGAGCCAATTGGACCATTTAATTTACGTTTTACAGTCATTTAAAGAAAACACCTTTGTAAATTTTAACGAATATGGAGAAATTGACACGTATATGAGCACTCATCTGCATTTTATAAGCGGAATTTGCGTCAGAACTTCCGGACTATATTCAAGTTCAGGACAAAACATGTCTCTGGAACCAACTGCCAGGTTCATTATAACCGAACAGATACGATCAGACAACTTTTGGAGAAATAAATAGCTTCTGGCAATTACTAGTCTTAAAAGTATAAATCTTAAAGTAACCTAGCAAAGTATTACTTCATGGTACGGAACTCTTAATGCACGAGTGGAAGGATCACAACGAGGTATATAGCGGTAGATGCTAGCTGTAGACACTGGGACCGCAAGTTGCAGTAGTGTCGTGTAAGTGGGCTATGACCTTAAACCTGTTTCCAAAATTTTACAGAACAAATCTGGAAGTGTTTCATCTATATAATTAAGCAATAGCGATCACGCTAACCAAAGTCTTAACCGCACATTGTGAATGGGTAAAAATGTAAAAATATTTAAGTGTAGTGAAAATTAAAAATGTTCTATTTCGCCAGCACTACGATGATCTACGTTCGTTAATAAAAATTAAAAAAAAAAAGGAAACTCACTTTTTGCTTGACATGTCAAAACTGTCTCGGGAACTCTGCCAAAGACAATATAGACCGAGAGCGGGTGACGTAAAATAGTGTATTTTTTTAACCTGTGTTTATTTTTGTAAATGAATATTTATTTGTATAATAAAGTGGAATTCAACGATTGGCGGCTGGTAGAGAATGGTGTCAATAGACATTTCCTGGACATCTTATAAAGAACGTTTAGGAGTTCTATGCATTTACCTACAAAATGGAAGTTTAGTCAATTATATATAGCAACGACTACACATAGAATTTTTAAAGGGTTTGGTTGACGTCGTTACTTTAAACCTTTTAGTAAAAACATTTTTATCAATTATAAAAAATGTCCTATGATCGTATAAACAACAAAGATTTTAAGCATATTTCAGTCACTTCTATTACACAGCCACTATTACATGATTATTGTGAACTAGGAATTAGCAACCTAGGGTCTTTTTAATCTACTTGTAATAACAAAGAAGCATGGAGTTTCATCGTATTGTCTACATATACTATGTCAAAATTAAATGACTATATTGTATCAAAATATATACATATATAGTTTAGACTTATTTTTCTTCTACCTAGCGGTATCCCAGTCTAGTGTCAGGGTCCTCTTAGATTGCAGAATATATGGCTGTAGGCCGAATTGAGATGATCGAGTGCCATCTCATCTGACCTGACCTGATCTTCCGGATCTCCACAATCTCTTTAATCTCACGACTAATAAAACTCAGTGAGATTAATCGGAACCCACTGTTTCACATGCCTTCCGAAACACGGAGGAGGTCGGATATTTGAAAACTAGTGTTAGAATTGGACTTTCATCTATCATCCGGCCGCGGTAAGAGTTACTTAACCTAGCAATCCACTCAAATGCCGGCCACTGATTTGTCTGATTAAGCTACGACCTTCTAAATATGACAATAAAAATCATTATTTCATAACATGTAAACAGTAAACAACACGACCGTTTCAATCTAAATTCTATACAATATAGTTCGACCGCTAATCAGAATTCCTATTTAGGATAGTTACAAAAGCGACCAACAACCATTTACCCATCTATCAACCGGTAGCGGTAAGAGCTACTTCGCCTAGCGACAGACTCAGATGCCGGTCACTGATTAAGCTATAAACGGATATATTATTACAAAGTATGTACAAAGTATAAATATACACAGGACTATATGACACATGGACGTATGAGGTGACTATTTACGGTAATTTTATCTCCCATATCTCATTATGCAAAAGGGAACCATTTCGCGTTTTTTTGCATTTTTCCTTGCTCCTACCTCTACCGCGTATAAGCTGGTTTTATAACCGTTTTTAGTGAGCTCATTGGTTAGGTCAAAGTACTTGTTCATTTTTAACAGATAGTCTTTGGGGATGTTGGTCTCCCATGGAACTGTAAGGTCTACAACTAAGTGCTCATCATTATTATGTAAAATTATTGTCTGTAAGCTGACTTTATAAGAAACCAATTTTAATATTATACTGAGTCAATCACAAGCATTTCATTGTTTTATTATCTTATTTTCTTTTTGTTTAAGGTTGTATTTGAATTTGTGAGTGGAATCGAAGAGTTGCTTGCAAATAAATTAAAAGCAAAAGGTGTTTTGGTTAATGGTAAGATCTTACCCAATTCTAAACATACTGTACGAATGAATGATTCGGAGGAGTCAAGTGATGAAGAAATTAATGAAAGTAGGTATGTTGATTTGATTATGATATTGTATGTATGAGGTCCTTGCACATCATATTTGTATTTGAAATAGTTAAAAAAAATAGTTACATATTGTTCAAAATGTAAAATATAATTTAAGATGGATTGAAATATTTTTTCAATTGATCTCTCTGTCAAATATTATTATTATTTTTTAAATATGCTAAGATTTCAATCTTCTTCCTAGCATTATCCCAATGTAGGATCAGGGTCTGCTAAAATTGCAGAGGATTCGGTTGTGGGGCAAGTTAAGATGATAGATTGCCCTCTGACGCCATACTCAAAACCTGCACAATCTCTACAAACTCACGATTAATATTACTCAATGCGGGGTGGAGGGGGGGGGGGGAGTAAAAATCTTCAAAAAATGAGTTATATAATACTTGAACGCCCCCTTAATGCTTGTCATTGTTTTCTGTAGAGTAATGCTTGATACTCTCAATTTTGTATCTGTTTTCATTTCAGTACTGAGGTAACATTGGCAGATGTGTCCCAATGTATGGAAAAACATTCTGATATAAATACTTTGAATTTAGATGTTACAACTATGATGGCATATGTGAGCAATATGACCAATGGACATTGTAATTATGTATTTAAACAGAAAGTTCTCACACAGCAAGCTGCATGGGAGGCAGATAGACCAGTAAAGCCAATATTAGAAAAAATATTTGCAGGTTTTTTTGATATGAATCTATATTATCCTTTCTGTATTACTTGCATATTTCATAGACATTATATTAAACGAATCACACAGCAAAACATCAGACCTTTTTGTTGCTATTTGTGCAGAATCAATTGTGTAGCAATGTTTTATACTAAAGCAGGGGTTCCTAAACTTTAAAGCTAACAGAACACTAACTAAATTCCTTTTATTTTCTGGAACCCCATACCAAATGATTACAAATCAACACAGAAATATATAAGTACAATTTTTTTTTTGTGTACTTGTTTTACTGTAATATGAATAATTGTTTTATAGTTTAATATTTGTAACTGTATATTTAATAGGTAATGATAAATAATTTTGGTGGATGACTATTTTACGGAGCCCCTAGGTTCTGCAAAACCCAGTTTGCCAGTCCTCATGCTACAGAAGTAATCATCTACTTTCACTGATATGAAAATTAAATATTATTTCTCCATCAGGTAAAACATTGATATGCTGCAGAACTGCATGGAGTGACTTTGAGAAGATTGTTATTACATTAGGAGGTCCAATGGAGAAACAACGGACAGCAGAATTAAAGGAACAGGTTGTGGTATATGAAGATGATTATGGAGGTATGCTATAACAAAATTTATATTTAAATTTCTCTATAATTAAATAGCAATGAAATACAAATAGCTTTACAAAATTAAAAATCTAATATTCTTTTCACTATGTAATTTCTGCTTAGAACTCAATACAGTGTGGAAATGCTGTATGAAAATTCATTGTTGAACTATTTTTCATTAATGCACTGTTTTTTTTTTCATCTAAATATACCATAGCAGGCTTAAAGTCTTCCGCATAGTTTTATATGATATATATGCATTGGACCAAAAAGATACTGCCTGAAAAAAAAATCGATTGAATAAAACCAAAAAAATGTTAATTTTTTATACTTCATATTAGCAAGAAAAGATGGAAATAGACAGTGATGTAGTAGAAAGAATATTAGATTATTGTACCGAGCGAAATGTGAGTCATTAATGCATATCATGAGTAACATGTTGAGTGTCAAATTCATAGGAAAATAAAAAAGATTGTGGTAATGAAATTTCATACAACATTACTGCAATGTTTTAGTTATAAGCAGAAAAGGCGTATTTTTGATTAGTTATATAGTGAGTAATGATAACAGTACTGCATAGTTGGAAGGAAAAGTAGATTATGTACCCTGCATAAGTGCAAACACAACTCAACATAACACTTGGGCATTAATGACTTAGGTTGCGCTGGGTGCAACAATCTACTATTATTTATATTTCATGTAAAATCTATTACTTATATTTAATGTAATCTTACGACAGCTAATAAAATCAGAATTAATTCTTCTCCAATAACACATCTATATTTGATTTGATTGATCTGAAGCATAGCACATCCTTGACTAGCAATGGACATCTATATTATGTTAAAAATACCAAAATCAATTGCAAGATTATCATAGGGGGTAGTCATGTGATCGATTATATACACTTTTTTTTTATTCTAGGACAAGATGATTACCCCAGGCAAAATTTAAGTGTAAGGGGCCACGTGAGATTAAGATCAAAAATTATTTTTAACTTTGGTCATAGAGTTAAAGCTCTTACTATATCAGCCAATGATGGTTTTGTTAGAGCTGCGGCGCAACAGGTACCTGTGAAATTAATTTACATTTTGCTTCATAGAATTACTATGAAAATTTTGAGTATATTTGTAAAATATTTGGAATATTTTTAGTTTTATTTTAAGTTTTATTATTTGGTGTTATAATTTCTTTAAAAAATTATTCTTTAAGAGAGGTAAAGTAAAACATGTTTACGTTGACTTAAACATTAGAATAGTTTTGACTTAAATATTAGTATAGCAATAATTATATGGTGTGGTTGGTACCTGCCGGTAAATAATAGTAAAACCTACTCAAGCGTCACAATTGTTAAATTATAATTATAATACTCATACAGTCCCAGGGACTGATAAATAATATAAATTTAAAGGGTACAGGTCCATCCTTATTTTGTAAATAAAATATCTGTCTTATATTTCAGGGAGTTACTTACGCTACATTTATACATGAATCACGTGCACTAACTGAGGGAAAGGAGCCTACTGCAACAAAGATTGAATTATGATTATTGTGATAGTTGAAATTAAATAGAATTCGGAAATTTTTAATGTATGTGTATAAATTTCATCACTTTAGCTTATGCAATTCGATCTTATAATACTGTGATAGTAATATATTTGTAGGCAATAACGTCCAGTTTAATATTATATACTACAAATATTATTTAACAAAATCAATAAAATATGTTACAAATTTTTGAATAAATATGTATTATAAATAAAAGCAGTTTTTTTAACTAATTTTAATATGAACATAATATTAGCATAGATATACCTACGTAGTTTTAGCACGATTTTTTATAGTATATGATAAAATGGCAAGAGAGTGCGCCTGCAAAAGAGTTTGTCCTTGAAGACTACAAAGTTCTACAAAACTGCACAATTACACATAGTCCCCGGTAACACTCCATGATTATTCAAATGAAGCTATGTCTGGCTTCGGCAACTGTTAAATCTATCTGCTGATTATATTTCGGTATGGCAGTGAATCGTGCAGAAAGTGTTTAACAGAATATCTATGCAAATATTTGTAAGTTGTTGTTTTTGTTGTTGTTGTTTTATTTGTGGACTTATACAATTAATTTTTTTTTTGCCGGAGCCACAAGCTATGTGGGGTTGAGTAATGGAAAAATATGTTTAACATGTATCTATGGCTCTAAAAAAATTAAGTTAAAGGTTGTCAAACTGCTGTCATAACATATTTACCTCTTTAGTCTTTACGTTACTTTCAAAATATTTGTTATGTGATTTGTAAATAATGTTTTAATTAATGAATTATAATGTTGTGATTAAAATCCCTCGAAATACCGTATTAAGTAATTATTATTATAAACATGTGTTTGCATTAATGATATGATCCACGTTTAGAATGGCAGAAATAAAAGTTGATGAAATTGATGTTAATTTTACTGAAAATGTGTCATTTTTAGCACATTGTTTTGATAATTCTTTTCTTGTACAGAGTTCCTTAAATTATGTCAAAGAATATGTCGCAGCTGAAAAACACGCTGAAAGATACAGTCAAAAAAACAAAGGTACAAAAAATAATTGTGTTTCACAGTCGACTGTCGAATCTGAAGTTAATTGTAAAGTCGATATATCTTCACAACTAAAAGAACAAACAACTTCATTTAAAAAATTGTTAAGAAATTGGGGGTTACCTATTGAAATATCAAAGAAGTATGAACAAAAAGGCATTACTGAAATGTTTGATTGGCAAGTGAGTTGCTTAAGTAACTCTAAGGTCCTCTTAGAATGTCAAAATCTCGTGTATTCGGCGCCTACATCGGCAGGGAAAACACTTGTAGCTGAAATACTAACAATAAAAACAGTTTTAGAACGACAGAAAAAAGTAATTATTATTTTGCCTTTTATATCAATAGTGCGAGAGAAAATGTTCTATTTACAAGATATTTTATCAAGTTCTGGTATCAGAGTCGAAGGATTTATGGGATCCCAATCCCCACCAGGTGGTTTACAAGCTGTTCACATAGCAATATGTACTATTGAAAAAGCAAATAGCTTAATTAACAAGCTTCTTGATGAAGGAAGTATTTCAGAATTAGGTGCAGTTATTGTTGATGAGTTACATTTGCTTGGTGATCCTCATCGTGGCTACATTTTGGAGCTTCTGCTAACAAAACTCAAATACATCTCTGCAAAATCTGATGATATGAAAATTCAGATTATAGGCATGTCAGCGACATTACCTAATTTGGAAGCTCTAGCAAACTGGTTAAAAGCTGAATTATTTGTCACAGAGTTTAGACCTATACCATTGCTTGAATATTGTTTAGTTGGTGACAAGTATTATGATAAAAATGGTAAACATATTGATACATTTGCTAAATCACATAAACTTGTTGAGGGTGACTATGTTTTGTCATTTTGTTTAGAAACCATCAAGGAAGGGTGCTCAATATTAATATTTTGTATGACAAAGAATAGATGTGAAAATTTGGCTCAGAGCATTGCATCTTCGTTTTATAACTTAGGACGTAAGAATAATGAAGATGGTATTGTGTTGAAAGAGCAATTAAAGTTAGAAAGTATTTTAGAAGTTTTAGAACAGTTAAAAAATTGTCCTGTAGGTTTAGATCAAATTTTAAAAAATGTCATATCATTTGGAGTTGCTTATCATCATGCAGGACTTACATTTGATGAAAGAGACATAATTGAAGGAGCGTTTAAAAGTGGAGCAATAAGAGTCTTGGTTGCAACATCTACTTTAAGTTCTGGTGTAAACTTGCCGGCTAGAAAGGTAATTATTAGATCTCCAGTATTTCAAAGACAACCAATTAATATATTGACATACAAGCAAATGATTGGAAGAGCTGGACGAATGGGTAGAGATGTTAAGGGTGAAAGTGTATTAATTTGTACACCGGCTGAAAAGAAAATTGGATTGGAGTTAATGATGGGTACTCTACAACCTGTTAAAAGCTGCATTGACGGTGAAGATAAATTTATGAGAGCAATTCTTGAAGTTATAGCTAGCCAAGATTTTTGTACTAAGACTGAGCTTACATTGTATACTGAATGTTCTTTATTTTATACCCAACAGATAATCTCTACATCACAGTCACTTTTATTAGATGATACTTTAAAGCAACTTCTTAATTATGAATTAATAAGAATTCAAACAGGAGGACAAGAAAATGGTTATGTTGCAACATCTTTAAAATCGGAGCGGTAGCTCCGGAGATTATCGCGTTCAAGTAATTACACAAACAAACTCTTCAGCTTTATATATTATAATACGTTCATGGTTATAACTAAATACTTTTATATTGCAAGAATGTATAAAAATGAATATTCTTCAATACAGTATAAACTCGTATATTACAATGTACAAATGTGAGTAGAAAAAAAATATGCAAACAGATAATTTCGTAAATTTTATCCCGAACTTTCAGTTCAAATTATTATATTCCAGGGAATAAAGGACATAAATTGTACAAAACCACAGTTTAATGGCAGTAGTCCGTTCTAAAAAAATTCCACGCATTACATTTTATAGTCTTTTTATTTACAAGCAGAAATATGTGGAAACCAAATTTTTGAATATAAAAATAAGCGATTCAGACGCATGCCAATCCATATTAACGTAATGATTGTCTTGTAGATAAGTACCTTATATTGAAGATTTAAGTTTTAATTAATAACTTAAGGATATATGCTGTGATGTTTTGATCCTGAGGCCCTAGCATGAACATTTTGAACCTTTCTAAGTCGACGAGTCAACTTTATTTAGGATGAAAATGGTCGCGCTGGACCCACAGCTGATCCTTCTAAGTGTCAACGCGGTTTGCATAAGCATTGATTAAAAGCGTGACAGGATAAAGACTTGCCACCTGTGGGCCTAGCACGGACCTTTTCATCCTAAATGAAGTCGACTCTACGACTTCGAACGGTTCGAAATGTTCGTACTAAGACCTCTGAAATCCAACTGTATGTAATTTAAAATTTTTCGCCTGAGATTTTTTTATATATATAAAGTTCTTTAGATAGCAGCATAACACTCTTGCATTAACTCACTTTCCGCTCGGTGCAATAATCTACTGTTACATACTAAGTCTTTTGTCTTATTATTTTAATTTAATGAATGAATCTTATCATTGCCGTTCTCATTCACTAAACGATATAAATTCTAGCGCTTTTGCGACCCGGATCCTATTTAGCTAATTGCCCGTACCGGTGTACATTCAAATCCGCCTAGACCTAAGTATTTAGGTTTCAGATCCTGGTTAGGAAAACTAATGGGAGTGTTATTAACGCTTTTGTTGGTATAATAAACGATCATGCGCTTACGTAACTTACCTTATCTTATTTTAGGGTTCCGTAGTAACACAAGGAACCCTTATACGTTTGCTCTGTCCGTCAGTCCACCCGCATGGAGGTACACCCCTAGCATTTCCAAACTATTAGACGCAGTCTTGAAATTTTCCATGTTCATAGAACATGCTAAAAACTCATTAGGAAAATTATTTTGAACGACATCGAGCGACATCTTTTGATGTTTTTTAACAAATACGTTTATCGCGTACCAGATACGAAACTTTTTGGTATAAGCGTGTCTGGACACGCTCTTGACCACTTTTATTTTCAATGCCGGGGTTGTATTTTGCTTATTAATCGGCTTTCAAAATCGAAACTACTTAATTTGGAAGTTTTCATTGAATTTTCTATAATAACATATAAAGCCAAAGAGTTTGTTTGTTTACTTGAGCGCCCTAATCGCAGGAGCTAATGTTCCCGATTTGAAATCTTCTTTCAGTGTTAGATAGCCCATTTATCGGCTATATATCATCGCGCTAAAATATTTCACCTAATTTTACGCGGTCGAAGAATATCAAGTAATTCGTTGAACTGAGGTTTGTTATGTTGAGGTTAGGTTGGTCTAAAATTTGTTATAAAGAGGTAAAATAATAGTTTTATTCACCTCAACATTATTGTTTCATTGTTTTACGAACAAAAGCGTGTCGAAACATGTAGCGACATGAATCACATACTATAAGATTTAGAGTTATATATTGGCGGGAACTTTATATAAAGGTTTTGGCTTGACAAGATTCGTTAATCAGAAGTATGAATCCTTTTTCTTGATTGTTGAAAATTCGTTATAAAGAGGTTGTTCGCAAAAAATGTTCGCATTTTAAAGGTATATTTTATATTGACTCTTATATACAATTCAAGGGGATTACGAAGAATTTGTTAAATCCAGAGAGGCGTTATATTTGAGGTACGTTATATTAAGGCACTGTATATAGTTTCAAGTGTAATATAATTTTGATTTATTTATTTTAAAGACATGCTAACAGCATTTTGCAAATTAAACATTGCGGTTAACAGGCATGACGACGGCAAAAAGAAATCATTTAAAGTATATATTTATGTGATAAAAGAAGATACTGTTAGCCGGTCTATTTCCGGTCGCGCATGCGCAATGTAGGATATGTCAACTGCGCATGTACGAAGTTATAACCTAAAAGTCGGCGCATCTTTAAAATAGTTATCATTCTTAATCAATTATTCGTGATAAATCGTCGCTAGTCGCTGACGGGATAATTAGTTTTGGGTTCGTGACATTTTTCTACCTGCATAGTTTAATTTATTTCTTTTTGGTTAAATTATTGCGAGAACGTCATATTAACCGTTACTTTGTAATGTAATGTCTACGATGGAATTTTATTCCTTAAATTGATAATTTTTTTTGCTATAAAAGCGTTAATTTCTGCAGAAATATAAAATTTTTTGGCAACAGTAGATACCTGAGAACACTACAAACATATTTTTCAAAATTTGCCGTGACGCCCATACGCCGTGCTAAACACTTTTGTAAGCACACACTTTATTTTGACATGTTCTATGTAGCTTTGATAAAAATTGGTACAAAACGCTTATATATTATATAGATATTATGAAAAATACAATAAGGAGTAACATCTCTAATGGGGGTAAAGATGTAAAAGTGTCCAACATTATAGCTTTGATATTGGTTCAAAAACCGTCCAGAACGGCGCTGGTGTAGATAAATGGTGTAATATGAGTGTAGCAATAGTAAATAAATTGACCAATAACCTTCCACAAGAGCATGTCATGGTATGAAGTTAGCAATATATTGACACATAATATCCTTTAAAATTTAGCAGTATGCTGACGTGGCGCCTCCTGATTTACCTAATTCGATGGACATTTTTAATAAACGGAGATGTTACTCCCTTATGTAATCTTAATAAGAGCTAAAAATAATATTAAAAACACAGATAGAATACAAAAACAGAAAATAAAATTTAAAACAAAATTATTGAACAATTATCAAAAAATACATAAAGAGCAGAAAAAAACATCAATTAATTATCAAATACAAATATATTAAATAAGCTAAAAGGTTTAATAGTAATTTAATCAATTTATACTCACAGAGCTTTTGATGTAATATTGAATTATGAATCAACTTAGTTGGTGATGAAGGCGTTGTAGGGAACATAGATGTGTGCAGTGGTGTGTCCAGTTCATCAAGTTTAAGCCATACTTACTGTGTCAGGTTACATATTTCTGTGGGCAGTTCAGTGATCTTGTTGTCGCTGATATCAAGGTGGGTTAATGCCTGTAATGTACAGGTTTGCGTTGGCAGAGCAGGAAGGGAGTTACCGCGCATCCGCAGCACGCGTACCGCAAACCCGTCGGAGGCGTGCTGCGTCAGCGCCGTGGGCAGACATGAGCGACCACCCCCACTCACATCTAGCACGTTTGGTGGCTGCGTGCTTTGGGTACCCTATGAAAGAAAGAAGTTTGTTATTTTTATGTATTTCCTTTACAATTACTTGTTTCTATTATACATTGTTGAATTTAATATTATTTGTTATATATACTGTATGTTTTAAAACAACTTGAAAACATCCAGTACTTATATACTTGTGTCAACGCAGAATATTTTCGTATATCGTAACTAGGTCATGGATAAGTCAAATGGGGCATGGCGATCGTCTGGCACCTCGTGATTATTTTTTTTTAATTTCCTACGCTCAAGGATCATGCGCGGGCGAATAACAAGCGCAGAAGTTACGCTAATGTGCCAATAAAGAGAAATCATTTTGTTAACATGCGCACGCCCCTTGTGTTAAAAAAAAACACGCAAGCGCAGTGTGGGTCGAAGAAGAACATCATGGCTGAAAAATTCACTATTTATAGTCGCGGTAATTAAGACTACAAGTTGCCAAAATGATCGCCGAACTTTGTGAGCAGGTGACACTTTAAGAAGAAGAACCGCGAGGTGCCAGGCAATCGCGTACGCCTTGGCTCCAATAACCTATAAGTGAAATAGTTACGATATCTGTAACTGAGTTGACACAAGTACATAAGTACAAAATATACACTACATACGTCTTAGTTTCCTCTAAAAAGCACTTGATATAACAAGGTATGTTAAGAATAAATATTAGTATAATAATTCACGTTTCGACATACATTTATTGTATTGGGAAAGGAAATAAAAATACATTCCAAATTTTATGCACGGTTGCTTATCTAGGCATCATGTGGCTCAAGTATTTGTAATCAATTTTAATTAACGGAATCGATTGTTCATTATACGAAACAACTACAAAAATGTTTTATATATAGTTTTTCTTTACAATAACTTGTTAATAGTTTTTCTTTTTGTCATTATGTTTTAAAATATTTATGAAAAAATTTAGGTCTTCACGTAAAATCTCAAAAACCAATAATTTTTATCATTATTTTTACGTATGTTAAATACACAACTTCGGTGTTGAGATATTCTTTGTAGAAGCGAGTTAAAGTTAGCGAGGGTTTCTTGAACTTGTGAAAGGCCTGCTAGAATCTACAAGTATTTTGGTAAAGCAGTTTGTGGGCGTCCGTAGACACTTCATAAAGTGATTCGCCTGCGGTTTTCTTCAATGACCAGACCAATTCAAGGAGAAGGTGTATATGTATAATACATCATACATGCATATTGTGGTATATAAAAACCGAGATTTTCATAGGTTTGTAACGTGATTTCGTAAAAAACATTTTTGCACGCTTACATAATGTAGTACGGAATTGTAGATTTAAAAAAGTCAACAATTTGTAATATGTCCTAAGGACACATGTTACAAAAAAATAATGAACTATTTACGAAGCTATTTAAAAGAATACCGTATTAACCCTTATGAAATTTAATACGTTTATATATTTCTAAAAATATATATTTGCGTATAACAGGCGTATGTCACCTATAGCACAGGCATTAAGTTGTCTACCTTAAGAACAGACGTCCGTGTGTAATGTAGTCATGTATATATTTATTTATTTATTATTATCAACGTTAGGAAAAATATGAGGGGGTCGTGACTTAATTAGTCGCCGGCATTTGAGTCGATCGCTAGATTAAGCAGTTCTTACCGCTGCCGGGTTAAAGATAAGTGATCCATTCTAACGCGGGTTTTCAAATGTCCGACCTCCACCGGAGGAGATAGTAGCTTGAATAATCAGAGTCGATCGCTAGGTTAAGTTGCTCTGGCTGCGACCGGATGATAGATGGGTAACCCATTCTAACACTGGTTTATATTTGATTTCCGACCTCCTCCGTGTTTCGGAAGGGACGTAAAACAGTGGGACCCGATTAATGTCACTTTGTGATGTTAGTCGTAAGGTTGTAGAAAACGTGGGGTTTCCGAGGATGACGTCAGATGGCAATCGGTCATCCTAACTCGCCCAACAACCACATCATCTACAATCTAAGCGGACCCTGGAATTTAACCGGGATAACGCTAGGAAGAAAAAGAAGAAGATGAAGATGTGTTATTCTGATGTATAAACTATATTATTGTAAAGTTTTATTAAAATCCATTCAGTACTTTTTCCGTGAAAGAGCGCCAAACATGCATCCATGTGTACAAACTTTAACGTTTATAATATTAGTGGGATTAATGAATGAAAGTCATAAAAAATTAGATCAATAAATTAATATATCTTAAACTTGTAACTTTTAAGCTGAAATATTTTTATTAAAAAATGCAAAATTCGTAATTTCCAGGTTAGCAGAAAATCCGAACATCTTTTGAAAGTGGAAGTACCTTATGTTTCTCCACGGCTCTGTGCATATAAATATTTAAAATACCGGCAGTTTAGTATTACAGACAAAATGGTATGCGCTGGAGGTGTACCTGGTTACGATGCCTGTAGAGTAAGTATTGTGAAAAATGCATTTTCTTACAATTACGCAGTAATCTTATCATTATTCACTACAAAACCAATCATAAAGGACGTATTTTCTGTTTAGAACCCAAAACAGTGCGGTAATGTTGCATGAAATTTCGTTGCTGCACTGTATATCATTTATTTAATTAATTTATTTATATATTCAAGAAATACTCACACTCGCATACACGCGCACGCGTATGCACGCACGTATACATACACTCATTCATTCATACATATGTACAAACATACACATACACACTCACATTCCATAAAAATAAGAAAAATAATAGAATTAATGAATAAAATAAAATAAATATTGTACATTATTTTAGTAACCTAAACTTAAATTATCATGATTACTATTTATTTGAATTTTATTGTATTTTGGGAAGAGCGAGTCCTGGCAGAGGTTTTATACTTAATGGAAGATCTTCGCTTTTTTGAATATTGTAAAAGTTAAACAAATAAATTTTCATTTTATTTCGTTTTATAGACATATAACTGATAGAATCAGGCGTTACATAGTGGAACTCCGTGACACACATAAAAAACTAAACTACTTTGCTTTAATGACTGCACTATAACAGAATCTTTAGCTATTGCAAATAATAATAAACCAGAAAATAAGTGGGACGAGCATGTAGCAAAAATTTCTCCATGTATACACTACACCTCCCACGAAAATTGGTATAACCCCAAATTCCCAACTTCACAGTAAAGCGTTAAAAACAGGTATATTGCAATAAAATCATCATTACATAACACATTTTTGTATATAATTATATATTCAATAACGACAATTATATTATTGTATACAATAATATATTAAAAATGACTTTTATATTACTATTTAGTTGTTTGTAACGCTCTACTGTAAAGCTGAGAATTTGGGGTTACAACAACTTACGTGGGAGGTATCGGTATGCGGAGATTTATTCAGAGCAAATTAATTTTTCTTGTTAGGCTTTGTAAATGCTGATATCTGATTCTATCCATTCAAATTTTATTTATAACTATAGCTTTATTTTTGATTACTTGAGGGTAGGACCGCTATTATGATTAAAGGAAATGACGCGTTGAAAGTTTTTTACGCATGATTTATGAATTTTATAAATCCGGATATGAAGTGGAGTGGTTTTCCGACCGCTTAAGGCAAAATTCAAATCATTTTTCATTGTTATGTAAACGTTTTTTTTTTTATATAACAAGGGGCAAAAGGATACAATTTGGTTATTTAGAAGTGACTACCGACGTCTTCTGGGAAATGAGGGTTTTCTTATGCCGGAGCCAGACATAGCTCAAAGTGTTTCTACATTTTTGTCCTAGAACACTCTAGAGTTCTACAACACTGCGCAGCTATACAAAGTCCCCGGTCACACCATATGATCATTGAAATGATCATTCGAAGGAAGCTATGTCTGGCTCCGGTGTTAGAAGTCTTCTAGATTTAATATTGAAATAACTACGCTGTCAATAACATGGTTATTACTTTTTGGATTTTTTGATTCATTAAGTTGCATAAATTACATTTGAATTAAATTAAAAACCTTACTTTATTTTTATATGTAATGGTGTATTTCATTTGATTGCAGATGTACGGGGGTGAACCATTGCAGCTTTGTCCTGGCAGAGGATTACCCGCCATCCAGGAGCTGGTCTCCAGGAGTTGTGTACATTAAATACGCTTGTTTTGATGGTAAGTGTTTGGAAGCTCCTTTCAAACTCAAAGTTCCCTTTGTAAAAAGGTTGAGTTTATGTGTAGGAAAAAAAATATTGAACGGATGGTCGAAATTCGTCCACAAACATTTTTGCGTATCACATGCTTAGTAAAACAACATACATATATTGTTCTATTTGACAAAAACATAACACACGGTTGTCTTGATTACGCTTTGACATCATTCAATAGTAAAATGTGTACAAGTGTGTGTAAATCATGTGACATTGGTGTGCGTGAGGTCTCCTATCCAAAATCTCGCAAGCTGGGCTTGATTTTACAACATCTATCGTTTTTTTTACCACCAATGATGTTTTCATTTTCTTTTATTGTTATAAGGAAAGCCTAAAAAATGTTTTTAATAGTAACGCCTCCAAATTCTATCAAACGCTTATTTAAATTAAAAAACTGAAAATTTAAGAAATTTTGTCTCATGAACGTGTAATCGTGTGAACGTGTAATAAAAAAAATCAAAGTATGTTTAAGTGGTTAAGTATTATATAGTTAGAAAGTACTGCAAACGCATCTATTATATTATATAACAACGGTTATATTTGGAACTATTGTTACCAGCAAGGCATATTACACATACTACTAATTATAACTAGACAAAATATTATAAGAGGGCGCTAGTGCGCCTGGTCCTAAAGTGGTGGTCGCACGGCGGCAAAATACAATTTCACTAACAATTTTAAGGTAAAATGAAGTGCCAAAAATTATATAAGTACAGTTCGTAGTCATACCCTAAAAATATAAGGCAAAAGTTACTTAAACTCACTTCTCGAATTCAGCTCCGTATAATCATCCAGCTTAAAATAAGTTTTTCTTTCTTGAAACCAGAAGATGGTCGTCTTCAGATTGCACAATTCAATCCTACTGATGGATCCTGTTAGATCTACTTCACTCAGCTTGCACATAGAACTGAACGTCATCGCGTCTAATTTCGTGAGCGGATTATGTGAGATGTTATAAAAAGTCAACTGGGGAAGCACGCCAAAGTCTGGCAACACATTTAGTCTACATTCCGATAGATCCAACCGCTGAAGCGGCGCTTTAATTGGCTTGCTGATCTGCATACTGTCTAAACTGAGGTGGAACAATGGATTCCCGTTGAGATACAGCTTTCGTAGTGATGGCAGTTGGAATATGGCATCAGAGAGTTCCAATATGACGTTTCTTGACAGATCCAGGGTCTGGAGATCAGTGAGATATGCAAACGCATCCTTATGTATTGAGTAAATCTGGTTGTCAGACAGATATAAGTATTTTATACTGGTGTAAGAGGACACCGTGTTATCTAGTATCTCCTGCAGCTTGTTGTCGCTGAAATCAAGGATCTGTAATGGAAATAATGATAAATTAATACAAATAATCCTTAAGAAAACACATGTTGGACTTTAAACGCATGAAAATACGAAATATTAGCTCTCTATTTTAAATGAATACAAAACAAGTGATGTTATTGTTAACGGGTTTGATCCATTTTGTAAGAGTTCCCGTTGACCCAATCCCCCTTCTTAAAGACCGGCAATTCATCTGCAAATTTCCTGGTGGTGCAAACGTTCATGAGCATCGGCCTCACTTAGATGAACCGCCTGCCTGTTTGCCCCTTGTATTATATTAAACAAATTATAGGAGTAGCTACGTTTGAGATTATTTAGGATTGAATGCGACATTAGACTAGCGCATCGTATCGTTTAATTTCTCTTAATCTTTTGTTAGCCGAAATTTCAAATTTTTTTCGCCTTACTGACTCTCTAGGGTTATCTTTGAAAAGGCTGATTCAATTTTGATGAGATTTTCGATGAAGTTAGGCAGTTCATGATGATATTTTGGATTCCTATGTGGCAACTTTTATGGCAATATAAACGTACAAAAATAATAAATTAGACTTATGAATCATCATCGACAAAGCCGCGGGTATCAAGTAGTGTCAAACATAGTTACAAACTACAATAGTTTGCTTGCCCTGATTACCTGTACAAAATAATGACGGTATTTAAGACCACGCGTAAAAATGTAGATAAGATAATTATGTCTAGATTAGATACACATTATTTTAAAGCGCGTACGGATAATAGCATGTGACACATTGGAATTAAGGAAATGTAGATTGTAGAATTGTATAAACAACAGCTGAATAAATATAGCATTGGCGATATATTTAACCGGATACTACTCGATATCCAAAAATTGACCGTATACATATTTTATTGTACGTAGAATTCTGCACTAGTATTGAGAGTTTTAATACAAGAGACCTCGTTAATCTATTATCATTAACATATAGACAATAACAGGTAAATAAGGCCAAAAGTGATTACATTTATAAATTTATGAAATAGATTAACAGAATAAAGAATGAGTGCGCAATAGGAAGCAAAAGAAAAAGTACAAATTAAAAGGTACAAAATATGAGTTTGAGTACTTGTCCGTGTTGGTGTATATATACAAGTGGGTGTGGGTGGGGTACATACAAGTGGGTGTATTATAAAGAGGAAAGATTTAATTGTTTGTTTGCATTAAATAGGGTATGAAATTATTAGTGCGGTTTAAAAAGTTATTTCACCATTAGAATCCTACGTTATAATATATAGAATTTTTTCAACAAAGCTTGGGATCCGTATAAAAACTTCGATAGTCTAAATATCCGTGCGAAGCCAGGGCGGACCGCTAGTTTATTAGCTAAAATTAAGTTAGTTTTAGTTTCTGAAAGGGCAATTTCAGTATGTCACTAATTCAGATCCGGCTCGAAGGACCAATGTGATGTGTTGATTAAAAATTCGAACTGCGTGTAAAAGTGAATTATATCTGTAGTGATTTGAGGAGTTTCAATAGGTGATTATTCTGATTCGAAAGATCCAACCTTTCTTAATATAAAGACGAATGAAGATAGACGAAGGAATGCCGTAGTCGCAGAACTGTTAGTAGATAATTGTATACCTAGTGAGTGTTATAAATTAATATTGGAAGAAGACTCGATCTCTATGAATCCGTTTATCCGCAGTAAAAATATCCATACTAAACTATTCCCATCAAATAATGATTTTTTATACGAACCAATTCTAAAACATCTGTTGATTTCATTTGTCAATTAATGTATATTTGGTCTTTTGATTGATTCACTTTCTGTTTTATCACGTTTAGCCCTAACAAAATTAAAGTCAATGATGGGCCAAAAACATGAAGACTAAATACGAGGTGGTCCGCAAAATGTACGATTTCAAATACGGTTTTAATTCGCAGCCCTTAGTATTTGGCTGTCTGACATAATTGCATTGGGCCTCAGGAAAATGCTTGGTCGTTTGAAATAGCTGATCTAGAGGCTCTAAATAGATCACTATGAAATCAATGCCTTCGCATCAGTTAATCAAATGCAGCAGTTCTATGCCATTGTGTACGACTATCGAAATATAGATGAATAAGTTTCCGATATTTCTTATTTCCCATCTAATCTATCTATCACGAAAACCACGAGATGTACATAGATTAAATTTGGCATGGACGTTGTAGTCAGTAGGCATTCACTAAGAACGAATTATTCGATAGGTCCCGATTAATGAACTCTAGGGGCTCCCGAAAGTTTATATGAAAGATTTTTGCTATAGAGGTAGTTAACAGAAGTTTGTCAGAATTATACGCGGACAAAGTCACGAGAGACAGCTACTCACGTATATACGTTTGGATTTCTAGTACCTTGGTTGGTGGCACGAGATCGAAAGCTACCCGACAGACAACATCGCCGGCGACTGCGTCAGTTCGGAGTTCACACAAGTCGGTGCCCAATTCCAAGTGACTGACACCAGTATCTTCAACAACGTCGCTCAAATCAACACGAGCGTCGTCACCATCAGCAACGATGGAAGACTCAGCAGGACATACAGCAACGGACAAGTTATTGGTAAGAGATCTCTAAATACCTTCTACTTAGCTTTATGTCGGTACTTCGCATACACTGAAAATCACGGCCGAGTTTCCTGGTGATTTATCACAGGAACTCGGTACAAAACCTGACGTGTAAGCCCATTCGGTCTAAGTAGACATACTTATTGTTATTTAAGGTATTAAGTTTAGTTATGTTAATTTAAATTAACTTTGTAAACTTGGAGTGAATAAATAAATGTCTATGTCTATGTCTATGTCGAGTGCACACAATTGATAATAACCAATTGTTAAATATAAAACTTACCTTCAATTTTTGAATGTTCGCTTTTACCTCGGAGACCAGTTTTTCTCTCATTTTAGCGCAAACGTTTTCGTGGACACCTATTTTGCCTGGGGGATAAAAATGTTTAAAGACGTCAATTCTTTTTCATTAATTCGGCCTCATTACTATAATGAATAACTACAAACAAAGACTGTTTTTAGTATATGATGATCTTGCGTTAGGATGTTCGACCGAAAAGCTAAGTTTGTAAGGGATTTTCGCGCTCAGATTGAGAAGAGACCACAACAAACTCAGTCGGGTGTTTCTTTTAACAGATTTCAATAAATAATAAGAATTTTATTTATTTATTAACAATGGACATACCAACAGCATAGTTAAGAAAAACAATTTTACACATCGTTTCAGTGGACTTTTAGCTATATAACACACCATTTACAGGCACATTGTTCTCAATACGTTAATCTATCTTTATAAATTATTTTACATTACAATACGAATCTTGAACAAAGTCTTTCAATCATCTTTGATCAACATTTTAATTTTCTGGAATCAGTTTTCGAATTCGTAAATCACTCTTTTCTCTATTACGTTTACATAGCCCAACAATTTGTTTTACTTCAGGACCTAGTCCCAGAATGAGCTAAGACAGTCCTAAATTTTAGATAAAAAATTAGTTACCAGTTTCAATGGGGCTAAGATGACCGGGTTGAAATTTTATAAAAAAAAAATAGATACCAGTTTCAATGGGGCTAAGACAGACCGGGTTGAAATTTTATAAAAAAAATTAGATACCAGTTTCAATGGGGCTAAGATGACCGGGTTGAAATTTTATAAAAAAAAATTAGATACCAGTTTCAATGGGGCTAAGATAGACCGGTTTGAAATTTTATAAAAAAAATTAGATACCAGTTTCAATGGGTCTAAGATAGACTGGGTTGAAATTTTATAAAAAAAATTAGATACCAGATTCAATGGGGCTAAGATAGACTGGGTTGAAATTTCATAAAAAAAATTAGATACCAGATTCACTGGGGCTAAGATAAGCCGGGTTGAAATTTTAAATTAAAAAAAATTAGATACCAGATTCAATGGTGTCAGTGTGGTCAGCGAAGCGTAAGCTCACAAGTTGCTCCAGACACGCTTGAATGTCGTTATGTGCTACCCGGAAGAAATTGTCCATATCCCATAAATTCGCCAACCGACGAGTCTCGGCGAGACACCATAGACGATACGTGTGGATGGAATGATCTACAAAAACAATTAAAATGTATTAAATAGAAAAAAATATATAAAGAATATATAACAAAACTTAACTAAAATAGAATCTAATAGAAGATTTCGATGCGATTGTATCCTAGATTTAGGTTTACGACACTCGAATGACGGAGCCAGGCATAGCTCAAAGTGCTTGTATATTTTTGTCCTTGAAGACTACAAAGTACTACAAAACTTGGCCTAATCAGTGGTCGTCATTTGAGTCGATCGCTAAGTTAAGTTGCTCTGGCTGCGATCGGGTGATAGATGGGTGCCCCCATCAACACCAGCACTAGAGGACTTGGGGCGGTGAGTATGCCTATAGTGTATTTTTTAAAGTAAATTTTATTTCTAATCTCAACAAAAAAACAGTCCCTCCAGATTAGAATTATAAATAAACAAATAATTTGCAACAGACAAAATATAAACAAACCTTTAAATTAAAATAACCTAACCGAGATAGGTTTGAATAACACACAAATCAAAGTGAAAACTGCGGTCGTTTAGAGAGTTGGAGTTTCGTACCGTAAACTAAACCAAAGGCATTTGTTGTTAGACAGGTACAAATCCTCATAATCTCACCGCCTTTATGACAGCTTTGGCATAAGTTAGGTCTTATGGGATAATCAAGTACGTAAACGTAACTTAAACCTTTGGTAATAAGAAGCTTACCTAATGTTAAAGATTAATTATAGTATTTACAATGTAAATCTAGGAGAAGAGTGAGTCTAGGAATTATTACTGCTATTAAAAATAAAATTAGTAGCTACTATAAATTCCAAAACCCTGTTAATTTCAAATGAAGTCAACTAATCCTTCTATCTATTTAAAGACACTTGTAAAAATGGCTCGCTCTTGTAGACGTCCGAGTCGGACTGCACCAACCCGTGCGAGATGAGTGGGTACCTAATGCGTTCATGTACTACGTATTAGTATACAAAAACCCGAGCTAATGAAGAAATAATCAATAAACTTATTTTACTAGTCCTAGTTTAGAAACAATTTCACACTTAGAGATTAACTGATAGAATCAGTCGTTACTTTGCGGAAATCCATGACATGCAGGAAAAACTAAACTAATTTCCTTTATTCCGCGAATGAAACTTACTTAGAGATTGTAAAAAATATACGATAACATAATTTATGCTTAAAGGGACACTGTATTGTCTTTTGTCTGCACCTAATGTTAATAAAGGAGATTCTAATATGTAGTCAACAATGCTGTGAAGCGGAATACCTAAAGGAAGAGTCAACAATAGTTGGGTGTGGGGTTCCCGTGGGATTGACTTGATCTTCAAGTAGGAATATGGCATTATTGAACAATAAAGCTATTGAACTGAAACCGATCGAGGAAATATTAACAAAGGATTTGTGGATGGAAAAAATTGCTCAATTTGAAATTCTATTTGAAGGGTTCCATACGTATGTTATCATATTCGTACAAAGCGTTACAGATCTAAAGTCACAGTTCACGACTATCTTAGTATGCCGCGATTGAATTTTACAAACCAGGGTAATTAAAAAAAAAAGGATAAACGGGCATGCAATTAATCTGAGTGACTACTGACGCCCATAGACAACTGCATTACCCAAAGGCTCACAGACGATCTGGCTTTGAGAATTGAGTATGTTTTTTATCTGGAAAGTCGTATATCGGTTCGGACAAACTAGATTTTGAGTTAAGCAAGAAATTCCTAGCAAAACGCACAACTTGTGAACGAATGTAATGAACTTAGAGACGATAGGGGTGAATTTTCAAACTTTGACGATTTTTGGTGACGGATAGGAGCCTCAAAAATTTCAAGTTTTGACACAACAGAGCTTCAACAGCTCAACGGTAGGAGGGATGGTTAGTTAGGCAGATCGGATATAATTAGAATAATTTAAATAAATTTGTTCTTTAGTAAATAATTTAATAGCATCAGAAAAAGATTGCAATAAACCTGGGTAGAGGAGAAATAAAATACCTCCCCTCCCGCGGACTAACAGGCCGGAGAAAGTTACGCCGATATCAAACCCTTGCTGTAGGCTTCTTCATAATAGTTGGGGCTGCAGTAGCGATGTGAGTCTAGGTTGGGGCGTACAGAAGAAATGGCGACGAAAGAGCCCTCTTGGGCCAACGGCGGCGTCTTAATATCCCCTAGAGAATTACAACCTTGGCGTCAGGTAGTTACCGGCCGTAAAAAATACCCGCCAAAAGGCAACCTTTTTGTACATGGTAATATCAAGATGCACAAGACAACCCGACCCCAGATTAACTGGGAATGGCGGCGGAAGAGCCCTCTTGGGCCAACGGCAGCGTCCGAATATTTCCTAGAGAGCCCCAACCATAGCGTCAGGTAACAACCGGTCGTAAAAAATGCCCGTCAAAACGTATCTCCTACATGGTAATATCTAGATTTACGAAGAGACCTGGGAAGAGGGTAGAGAAAAAAGAAGATTTAGTAGGACACTTACCTGCGCTTTATCGTGCTTGTCTCTGAACCGATCTGCGTCTAGTTGGGCAGTGTCTCTTTCTTTCTGTAGGCGAGCAGCTTGGCCGAGGGCTTTGTCCAGTTGAGATTGCAAGGATTCAAAGTCGTACGCTGACTTTTCTCGATCTACTTGCAACTGTAGGTGAAAAGGGAAATGTTTACTAATATTATAAATGTCAAAGCAACTCATGTTGCTTTTTAACGGCTAAGCCGCTGGACCAATTTCGAAGAATACCAGTATAGAGATAGATTGGACCTTGGAGAGGGACATAGGCTACTTTATGTTGCAAAAATAAAATTTGTAATGTATAAAATAGATGTTTAAAGTTTGTATGAAAGTCGTAAGAAGAAATAAATGTTTTAAACGCCGTCCTGCCCGAACTTTGTGTTACTGACTATTTACTACATACTACTATCTTATAATATTGTCTGCGTTACCGTTTCCTTTCCCTTTCCCCCTCCATAATGGCTTAATCATGAAAGATAGATATATGCTGTCGCGTGCTTTTGTGTAGATATCCTCCTATTTGAGGAAAATATTTCCTTCATACACTATATGTACGCGTAACACAAACGGCTCTTTTGCAGCGCCCACCGGAATAGCTCGCAAATGACAGAATTTTCTCCTACTTATTTGACCTTTATTGTTATATTTTGGACCATTTACACAATATCATTATAATTTATAGCCTATGTGTTACTCTGATGTATAAACTATATTATTGTAAAGTTTTATTAACATCCATTCAGTATTTTTTTCCGTGAAAGAACGTCAAATATACATACGTCCATACATCCATGTGTACAAACTTAGCGTTTATAATATAAATAGGATGAAGATTGTAAAACAAAGTCTCAATATCAATTCACAAACTTTAATTTACAATAATAATAAATTGGAGTTTGTGAATTTAGATATAAAAACCATCATTTTCAAATATGAAAAAGGTATAAAAAAAAATTGTATACACACGGATGAGGTGAGTGATAAATAAGGGTTCTCACCTTTCTAACTTCAACGGCGGATTTATCCAGTTTCTCTTGGAGTTTATCGATTTCTGAGTGGTTTGTAACGCTCTATTGTAAAGCTGGGAATTTGGAGTTACAACTACTTCCGTAGGAGGTATGTATCAAAATAGTCAACATATATTTCGTAGCCTGTATGTAGACATAGCGACGTTTGTGGCACGTGTGCGAGTACACTAAAGAAAATGAAATGTTTAAACGAAACACAAGTTGTATCGTTCCTCAAGCAATAAAGCAGTCAGTTAACGGTGTTTAAGCGAGCTACGTGTTTGAAGTTTCATTGAAGTCACAATTGAAGTTACGCGATTCGCGCGAGCTTAATTACTGCGCCTGCCGGCCTCATTATTCCACGCGCTCGATACCACCCGCACTCCCTCTCCTAAAGCCTCTCAAATGTTTATGTCTTAATACTGAATGTTCTCAATATTAGGAACTTGGTGAAGTCTTTATACTGGCCGAATTTCTTAATACATTAACACCATCTTATGTTTTAATATTAGGTACTTCGTGACGCCTTATTCTGGTTAATGTTTTCGTACTGTATGCTAAGTAATATTCTAATATTAGCTAATTCACTTTTCTATAATAAAATACAGAAGAACTTAAAATTCCATTCCCATCGCCTTGATGTCCTGAAACCCAGAACCGTGCGATTCTTTAGAAACTACTTACCTCGAACAATTCCTTTGTGGAATCAGTTACCAGCTTTGGTATTTCCGAACCGGTACGACTTAGGGACCTTCAAGAAAAGAACATACTTATTCCTCAAACACTGGCAACGCATCTGCGAGCTCCCGGGTGTTGCAGTCGTCACTCTAGTGACCTCACCGCCTGCTCGTTTGCACCTTGGTATATTAAAAAAAATACACGTATGACTTTCGGTACGCTTAATTCCATTTCTTTTCAAATAAGCGTAAAGATGGCAAGTAAAAATTATATTTCGTTACTAGCTGCATAGTTTGAGACGTCGTTTGCGCGTGTTAATAATGATGGAATAAATTTAAAATATATGATAGAAGATAATTGTTTACCAATGACATTAAGATACTCTTTGAATTTTAACCATATTTTTATTGACGATTTTTAATTTTTATAAACAACTAAATATACGAAGTATCCTTTCGACGAATACACGTGGCAGTTGAACATATTGAGTGTAAAGTTACGCAGAATAGATGGTGCCTTATCACTTTCCATGTAATAAATTATGTATCGAAACAGTTCTGAGAAATGAAATAAACACACGAATGTAATTAACGTTTGGAAGCCGAAGAGGTGATTCACAAAACAAAACCACACCAAAGCTGAAAACGTTCTCAGAAACTTTTCAGCTCTGAAGTTATTAACTAATCATACATTTTCGCTATTGTTATAATTTATACGTTTAACTCACAAATGCTGATTAAATACCATAAATTGTCGCTGTTTTTATTTTACACAATCGTGCAACATAAAAACAGCGTACCTTTATTTTAGTCTAAGAAAGGGTAGAAGGTTACACTGAAATCCTATCGGGCTATCGTCGTGACCACTCAAGTTTTCAAAAAAAAGTTTATCCGAAGTGGTAACGAATGTTGGGCATATCTCAAAATATTCCTAATATTATTCTACTAGCGAATCCGACAGACGTTGTCCTGCCCAAACGTTGAGTTACATACTATTTACTACATTCTATTATCCTATAATATTATTCCCGTTCCCGTTTATTTTCCCGTTACCGTTCCCATTCCTAATATTTTCGAAAGTTACCCGTAACAAACAGACATTACTAAGTATTCTAGTCTTGTCTTAACAATCATGAACGCAACAAAAAAAGAATTATACTATTTGGTGCAGTCGTTAGGAAGTTACACGTTTACGTACATTTTTATTTATATAGAGGAAAGACAGGTGATGATAGAAAATTTTGCTCTTTAGATATGAGTGCAATCTTAAAACTTTATTATGACCTAATTTTCCTCTGCGCACATATTTCGTGAAGCATTTTTTTCACGTTAGCACGTTTTGCTCGTAAAATTGCGTCGGTTTTACGTGGACCACTTAGGACGTTACCCCCACCACTGCCGCGGAGATGATGGCTGATCATTATCGCTCGGTGTGAGAAGCTGTGCTTCCTTTTTCGGACGATTTTGTGATAAATACCTCTCGAAAATCGAGGTTACCCTTGATAGGGTGAACGCCTACTTTGGCTTTGTCAGAATAAGTTGCTGATAGTGTATCTCTAAAAGTCATAATTGCTTAAGGGTCAACATCCATTACTTTTTTTTTGTATTTAAATAAATGATTTTTAAAGTATTTTCAATATAACCAGTTTCTCTAAAAATAATAAGCATGAGGTTTGTGCTTGGATTAGGTGCCACAACATTCTAATTAGGTTGAGGATAATTGGTTGGGGATTGAATCTGATTTGTGGAATTTATTCGACCATTTCTACCGCTAAGTTAGATAGTATGCATGTGTTTTAGGCTTAGTATGGGGGTATCAGAAGTATTGAGCATATTAGGTATACCTAAAAGTATAATATTCTATCCCAATTTTAGAGAAAAATAGAACTAACTCATCATTCAATAACGGCTTGCAGAAATCGAAATTGATTTTCCAACGGTCCCGGTCGGTTCGCTCCATTCATTCCTCACTCACCGCTCACCCGCTCAGCCGTAATAACGAGCTGCGAGGCAACAGTTAGTTTTTTTTAAACGCTTTCTACTTCACCGCCCGATGCGCTTATGAATCAAGCTGCATGGTGCTTAGAGGGGGGAAAGTTTTGCAGACAAACACCCACCTGTAAATTAGACGTAATGCACGAATAAACTTTTAAAGAACAACGCTTTTCTACTAAAAGGTTCGTTGCGGTTGCCGACGAACTTTTTGGGTATGAAGTATTGAATTGGCACACTGAACACTAGACACCGCTGTCATTAAATAATTACGCACACGTCAACTGATCTACGTTGAGAAAATGACAGCTTCTTTTGACAGTGTGAATACGTGATGATCACGACCGTTCTACCAAGAGTGTATCGAAGAAGAAGACAACTGATCTAACAATCTCATCAGCCACTGTTTTTTATTAAATTAGCATTTTATTGAAAACTAGCTGACCCGGCAGATGATGTCCTGCCCGAACGTTGGGCTACTCACTATTTACTTCTATTATCCTGTATTATCCCTGTTCCCGAGAGACGTTTATATTTTAATTGACATTTTACCGAAAACAGTTCGTGTTTGACTAATGTTACCATCGTATAAACATTGACAAATATTTACATCAATATGTATATATGATACTAACGTCACTCAACTGTTTTGCCTTCCTGAACCTCAACACTAACACTTGCACTTTATGGTATGGTATTAAAGTTCAAATTGACTTTTAAGAATGACTACGTATCGTTTGTATAGGAGTATAGAAAAAGTGTTACTTTTAGACTTTTTCAGGCAATTTTTATCATTTTTTTCTCGATAAGAACCATCCTCGTATTTCAGGGCATTTTATAAAAAAATAATTAGCGAAATCGATTCAGTTGTTTTCGAGACTTGAGCTTAGCAACACATTTTGGAATTTATTTTTATATATATAGATGTTGCATTGAAAAAAAATCTTGATACCGACGACTTGGGTAAGATCAAAACTCGAAATTTGACCCGCCTCACCTCGACGTACAAAAGTCCACAAGCGTGCAATTTGCTAGGTAAACTCTTATGACCAAATTGTTTACGAGAGCTGTACCGAACAATATGAAGTAATTGAAGACTCAACGCTATATTGAACCCCAAAACATCCCTAAACATGTTCCTGAAAATGTTTGCTTGCGATGATATTTGAATCCCCCAGGCTTTTGTGTCAGAAATTATGGCGCCGAATATGACTCTCCGTATAATTTGTGAGGTACTAACTGCCACAGTATTATCCTTGTTTACCATATTGTATTAATAACAATTTTCAAGAAAATTTCCATATATATATAATCAAATTGTATGTATCTCGCTTATCTATAAAAAGTAAAAAAATAACAAGTTTACGGCCAACAAATAATTATTATAAATAAGTGTAGTAATAACGTAGAAAATGTTTTATATGCATTATAAATAATGTTATGGTAAAAGAAATTAAGTTATATTTTAATTACCCCAAAAAAGCACGTTACGAAATTGAAAATAGACAAAAAAATTAATTGTGGAAAACCGCAGAAACAACTCAATTTCCTGACTGTTCATTTTTCAAGTTCCTTTCAAACCAACAAAAGGCAAGACGGTACCATAAAATAAGCAAATATTAAATAAAATTCGCTCCTCATTCATTGAGAATTGGATGGGGACATTTGAATTTCACTCAAAGTTCGGTAGACTTGATAATATATTTTTGCTGATTCGCCATTGAGACGGACGGGAGAGGCTCGAGGCGGTGAAATTGATTCGAAAGCTCAAAAGCTTTGTGATGTATGAACTGGAACGATATTTTATTCATTCGTGCCCAAAATTGTACAAGTACCGTAATATAATTTGATACTACCCTAAGTTGCGGGAACTTTGGTTAAAAAAATTAAATTTTTATTGCGTAAGTTTTATACGCGAATATATATTTGTATATACCAATACTTCTTCCAAACAATTTAAGTAAGCAAATTTTATTACACCGATCTTTTAATAAATAAAATGGCCAAAAGCGTGTCAAGTCACCTTTATATCAGAAGGGTTCCGTATCTGATACGCTATAAACGTATTTGTCAAATAACTTGAAAAGTTTTTGTCCGATTTCGTTTCGTTGGCATAAAATAATTAGGAACTGCTTGCCCGTTTACTGCTTCCTTTGGTGTTGAATCGCCATATTTTTTAAAGACCACTTCGCGTGCCTGTGAAAGTTTGATACGCTTTTCATTTTAAAACCCTAAATCAAACTTTATGTATCCTTAACGTCGGCACTAAATCTCGAGAGCCGTTTTGCCGGTATTCAAAATGCGCTCGCAAAAATTCGCTATTCCCAAAAAATGTAATTAGGGGCGTTCTGTGTAATTTGTTTGCAGTATTTTCTCATTTAGCTCCACTAATATATCGTAGCTGCGAGGTGGCTGGTTGGGGAGCGTGGGCGGAATCCTGGAGAAACTTTAATTACATTTAGGAAATTCGCAACGACCTTTTGTAATGCTGGTGTACGGTGTGTAGGCGGCGGGTCAAACCTGTGGTTTATAGATACTCCTATGACTGCTTAACTCTATTAGAAATTTACATCGTTAAGAAGAAATAAAAGAGCTTTGTTGAGCGGCGATAGCTTGGCGGTTTATTATAGCCGAGCGTAGCGTAACTCTGTGAGTTACTAGCAGCCCCCCTCCCCCTCCGGTTACTCACGGTACTGGATTACCTAGCGTGAGTTTCAATTGATGAATTTTACTTTTTTGCAACTTGCAGTTTTAACTGTAAAAGAAAGTAAGTATTTGATATAACAATTGAATCTGAAGCATTTTAGCTTTGGCTTAGAGATGCTAGAAAGACGTCTCAGCATTCATTCTGTTAGATACATGAACTTGCATAGGTCTCGATAAGCGAGTACTCCCCCTAAAGGCATTATGATGTTAAACGGGACACGTCTGCTGAAGACTAATTTGCTTAAATTGTTGTTTGCTTTTTATATTACTAAGGGCAAACGCGCAGGTTGACATAAGTAGTCGCTTAGGTGAATCGCCCCGACGGATATCTGCACAATCTGAAGGCTTGTAGATGCGTTGCCGGCCTTTAAACAGAGGTTTAGGCCACCTAGAAACCAAAGGAAATGTGACAACTATACTATCACTTGTCGTGACAGCATTGCCGCCACATTACACCGATCTTATGTGAGGTAAAGAGGTACTGGTACCCGGATCCACCAGCACAGTCCTGCAGACCAACAGGAATGTAACACCGGAGTCAGACAGCTCAAAGTGTTTGTACATTTTTGTCCTTGAAGTCTACAAAGTTCTACAAAACTTTGTGCAGTTACACAAATTTAAAATTACTAGACCGTTCCACAGATTGCCTTGGGTAAATAAAAATCAGAGAGTTAGATAAATATAAATAAAGTGGCAATTATGACACAAAGTATTCTTGAAATGGAGTAAACTAAGAAGTTTTTATATGTCATTACTATCTGCTTACTGCGACTCTGTCCGCGTGAGATTGCTATTGCCTGCTACACCTTCTCTATCTGGTCGTATAGAAAAATCATTTCTTAGTAAATGTCTACCAGATATAAACTACTTCCTTGTCAAATTTCACGATTGTACGTCTCGCAGTTTTCGAGATTTTGGCTGATTTTTCGCTTATATATAGCTTTAGAAACCATAGACTAATTTTATGTATTTACCGAGTACATTTACTAATAAGAATTGAACTCAAAAAAATCTTAAAATCTCATACAGATACAATATGTTACCATTTCGTGACTACGCCCTGTTATAATACCTACTGTTTGAGTCGAATATTTCGTTTTTCCACCGTGTACGCCAATGCAGATCGCGTGCGTCGTCTATCGATCTTTCTACCACGAATTTGAGCTAGAATATTTTATATTAGCGTTCTACTATGACGAATACATTATTTTTTATTACGTCTGTATTAGCCTAGTTTATGTGGATTATTATATAGTATAAAATAATTTAGTATTACTAGCGGCCTCTTCAACGAATGTGTCTTGCCCATCATGATGTACGGTGCCGAAACATGGCCATTTATCAATGAGGCTGTGGACAAAATAAGAGGCGCACAGAGAGCCATGGAGAGGTCCATGTTAAGTATAAATACTGAAAACCGACGAAAGACGAAAATTTGGGACATCAGAGAAACAGACTTGCGCCTCAAGTGGAGCTGAGCAGGACACTTGGCCCGACGAAGTGATGACAGGTGGAGTAAGGCAGTGACTGAGTGGTGGCCGAGGATAGAAAATACTCATAAACTTGACGTAGTACGTTCTTCTCTGTATAAAGGTTTTAATTTTTATACCTTAGGTTACATTATTGCAATTTTTTTACGGATCTCTAATTTATTGAAAATAAATTACAGCCTATCTTACTTCCTGATAATGGTCCAGTAGTTTTGGAGCCTATTCATTACGAACAAATAAAAAAATCTTTTCTCCGTATAACATTAGTGTAGATACTGTGGAAAGGTACACCTAGGTGGAAAGTTTCGGCGAAGAATGAAAGGTGGGAGCATAGGTCGAATGCTCAACCAGCGTAAAGGAAGATCTTCGTGTCCGGGCTAGTTGGAGTTGCCCGGGGCGGCCGCGCCTCGCCAACAGTTGTTTGTCGGAAGGTTTATATATAGTAATCGTAAGTAGAAACTTCGCTAGCGTGAGTTGGTCTGTATGCAGATTTTCAGTGTTTGTACTGCGGTCGTCGTCATTCGTACAGCGCCATCTAGTTTGCTTTGGTATAACCTTTTCCACTCGACATCTATGCCATCTTGTTATGTAGCGGCAGCTACAATACTCATTGACTGTTTTAATGGGAGTACTTAGTACAAAAAGTTTCGAATTAAATATGATGGTAAAATGCGGGGTATTTCCTACTATTTAAATAAGTTGAGATACAAACGTATGCACCTGTGCAGTGTTGCTGCTGCCTTAAATGTCAAGGTGATATTAATCTAGTAACATTGGGGTGGAGTTGCGCTGGTAATATTGTTATTATTATGTAATGTGTGTATCCTTTGTTGGAGGTCCTTAATAATAAAATAAAAAAAATAAAAAAAATAAATAAATATACTTTATTTATTGAAAAAAGAATAAAGAATAGAAGTTTGTAATTAAGAACGAATATACGGACGGCTGTGTAGTAGTGGCTAGTAATATGCTAGTGGCTGATATCTTGGTTAACCTAAGATAAGCAGTTCTTACCAGGGCCGGGTTACCCTAATTTTTTATGTATCCGACCTCCTCAGTATGTATTATGGAAGGCACATAAAACAGTGGGTCCCGAATAATGTTACTGACTGATATAAGTCGAGATTGTAGTGATAGAGGGTGTTCAGGGGATGACGTCTGACTCTAGTAGGTCATCTTAATTCGCTCCAGAGCCACATCCTCTGTAATTTAAGCGGACCCTGGTATTAGACCGGGATAATGCTATGTAGCTGTAGAAGAAAGATGTAAAAAGGAGAACTTTATTTTTAAACATCAATATAAAACCAAAAACATTTAAAATAGTCATCCATCGGTCTGGCAACATTAAGATTAACATACTACCTCAAAGGCCGGCAACGCAACTGGGAGCTTTTTGGTAGTTGTCCATGAGCGTTAGCGCTCGCTCAGGCGCACCGATTGCCTGTTTGACCCTTACTATATAAAAATGGCCAAAAGGGACACTTGGAGTACTTTTATATCCGAAATATTTCTGAAGGTTCCATGAGTAATATTGAAAATTCCCAAAATAAAACAAACTATAATTGTACATATAGCTATATTAAAAACAATTTAGTTTCAAGTTCATTAAACCCTGTTGAACAAAGTTTGGGGCATCCGCTAGTCATAATTAAAATACATAAACAAGATTCGTACCGAAGCTCAACACCCTGTTAAATTAATTAATTAAATTTCCAGTCTCAATGGCCACTATTCACTAATAAAGTTGAAACAAGTTTCTAACTACAAGAGCATATTGAGTAAACCAAACCCTCAGCAAGTTAAGGTCTGCTAAACTTGTGCCAATTTTAATAATTAACATATACCTACAGATAGGCACACCTCGGCTCATAAACTGAATTTAATGTTCCATAAATCGATCAGAGAGATGGACATTCTCAAAACGACATACTCGTTTCTATTGCTAATCTTATTTTATAGTATTTTACTTTATATTATGAGATAAATCAGACGTTCCCAGACTTTTGTTTCGAATAGACCACTTTCTAAATTTAGCTGAAGTCCCTGAAGATAAATTTCTACTACATTCCCAAAACTCAACAAAGAATTTGAAGACTACACCTTACTATACGTACAATGCGTTGCGGCTGATTTCCAAACACGTATAAGTAGTTTAAAAAAAAAACTTTGCATGTCTACGGACACTATAGTGAATATGGAATTTGTAAGTTTTTACAAGTAACAGTCGCTGAGCTTCATAAAATATTGTATTGTTTACATTGATAGGTGAAGTCAAGTCAACGTTTTAGTATTTCATTTTTATAAGTAGATGAATGACTCATGGTGGTACAATTGGAAATAATGAGGAAAGAACCGGTGAAGGCGTTGAGGAGAATTTGGTAACAAACACTGTGACATGAAAATTTCGTATAATAGATAAAGTGTTCCGATAATCCGAACGCTGATATTTGGCAAGTCCCTGGGTAATGAACGAAACGCGACAACAATACCATCACTTGACGTGACAGCATTGCCGCCACTTCACGCCGATCTCATGTGAGAAAGAAGTACTGGTCCCCGAAAGCGCCTCGCCAATTCGGCTACAAGCGTGGCGCTACCTCAAATTAAAACTAAATTAAGTTTAACAATCAAAAATTGTAAAAGTGTACCTACATAACTGATATTCATAGAAGATATTAAAATTACGTTACGTCAGATGCTTTCTAACTTCGTAAAAGGTCTTTGCCTTTTACGAAGTTGCAACAGAAGTCCCATAGACACGTTTATACATATTGGCAGATATAGATATATGCACTGAGTTTGAGTCCCTGCTGAACTACTGAGAGCGCTAAGTGCGTAGCGTGCCGGGTTGTTACAGTGAATTTTAGATGGTAGTATTTATGGGCGTCAAGTCCAAAAATACACAGTTCGTTAAGTTTAAGATGGAATACGAAGAAATAGAATAGATGGTACTTACGTATTAACGCCACCATTGCAGCAGATATCGTAAGTACGTAACGGATAAGTTATTTTAACAGACAAAGAGCTTGGTAGTAAGATTTATTTACTTTTTACATTAACAACTTTATATAATAAGATCGTGTAAATCTTTTCTTTTAAACATTTTCAGTATATTGAAAACATCGTTTTAGTATATAATAAATATATTTTATAGTACAATAGGAAAAAAAATGAATGAAACGAGATACCTCTAGCCAATCTGTGACATACGATATCTGTAGCTGCGGTGACCTTACTACGAAAGTACCCAATAGACATTTTTTATTTGTATAATAAGGATACATTAAAGTAAAGTTCATTGACAAAGACTCAGTATAGTAGCAAATACCGGATTCCCGCAACACAACGCACAAACGCTAGAGTTCTTCAATCAGAAGATTGACGAGAGAATTTATAACATTTACATAGTTTTCCCTTCGAAAATCGGTGTAGCAATGCCGCACGCTCTCAAAGCAAGGGGAAACCATCATCGTCAATCAGAACTAACATAAATATGCTTTTACCTCTCCCTCCCTCGGTCGGAGGGCGCAAATGTACCCAAATGTATATAATGGACGGGGCATGAGGGCGCATATGATTTGGGCCTCGCGCGGGACTCCGCGGGATTAGGGCCTGCGAGTTTGAATAATTTAAATATATTAAATTAAATACATACATTTCTTAAAGAACAGACCAGTTTAGTCGATCGCTGGGTTAAGCAGTACTTACGGGGACCGGAAGAGAAATGAGTGTCCCATTCCAACAGTGGTTTTCAAACATCCTACTCCTTGTTTCGGAAGGCATGTGGAACAGTAGGTCCCGATTAATGACACTGAGTCAGATCTGAGATTTTTTTTATATGACACACGGACGTGTGCTCTTAAATATTTAAATATATACATATAGATAATACACCCAGACTCGAGGCTGGAATCGTACCTACGTCCCCCGGAATGGAAGGCAGGGTCACTGCACACTGCGCCAACGGGCCAGTCTATGGCAGCAAATTGTTGAGATTGAGGACAGTGCCGGCCCGAGATAAATTTTAGGATGGAGCGAGATCGAATTATGGCACCCCCCCTACTTGCCCTGTATATATTTTTTAATATAAAGTATATTAAAAATAATCTCGTATTAAGAGTCGTCCCTAGCTGAGGCGCTACCTATAACACAGGCATTAAGTTGTCTACCTTAGGAACAGACGTCCGTGTGTCATACAGTCCTGTATATATTTATCATTTATTTATCATTCTTCCTCTCCACCATCTGTAAAGTAAAGTATACAAGGAGTCGTATAAAGAATTTGAAAATTGTTAAAAATATGCCGTTCGTAAAAATACGTACACCTCGTTTCGTCCGGAACGTCTAGACAAATGTTTCGGAACTGTTTTTAGCACGTAAATAAAAACCGAGCAAGTACGAGTCAGACTCGCGCACTGAGGGTTCCGTACTGTCACAGAATACTTTACAAAGTTATTTTACGAGTAAGATTAATACTTCTCATAGGATTTCCTTGAATGTGACAGTCATCGTAATTTTTTGTGATGTTACTACTAATTTACGGATTTTGTATTTTTCCTTTAACTATGCTCTTTATTATGCTATAAGATATTGTTTCTTGCTAAATTTCATGGTTCCAAGGCAACGAAAAGTACCATACAGATTTTGAGTCTATTTTCATCCATTTTACTGATATGAGAAATGCGACATATACAGCCATATCTTTTGATTACATATATTTAGAGCGTTGATGTTCTCGCACAGGTTCAAGGGAACGTAACCCTCAGTATTTGGTATTAATTTCAATTTTATATCTTTACACATTCCTGAGAAAGAGCGCCTTGACGGATAAACAGACAGATTGAAAATAGACACTGATGCAACATGAATTTTCAGTTTTTGTACTTTTTTTTTATTTATGCCACAAGTGCTAATATTTTCTTGTTCAATTTCATGATTCTAGGCCAACAAGAAGTACAGTACACTGAAGTGTTTATCGAAAGAATTAGGAAAACAGATTTAATTCGCTGCTAGTTTGCGACCTAAGTTCTAATGTCCCTTTTACGACGATGATCAATCTCTAGAATTACCTATAAGCTAAAAATTGATATATTAATATCACTTCTATGGTATACCTAATACCTATACCGTAGAAGACTGTAGTTTTTGGCGCATTACGCAAATATTGTATCTATCGAGTATAGAACTATTGACAATAAAGAATTTTATTGCTATTCGCTGTTATATATACAATTTATAAAACAACGATAGCTCGTACTTTTTCGTCATACCGCCATCTATGATGTATAACGGAGAACTTACCATTTTTAATTACGAACCGAAACGACGATTATTAAATTATAAAATTCTCGATAAGGGTGTCCTGCGTCGACAAAGTCGCGGGTACAGCTACAATTATACATTTCTTTGCATCGTAGAATTTTTTAAATATTCTGTTGCATCTATGCAGAGGCACCGATATTTTTAATTAAAATACCTTTTTAGGCAAGCTTTTTTATTTATAGCTCATTTAAAGATTAATTTTACTTTTATTTCAATTATTATTTACAATAATAAATTAAACTAGTAGCTAAGTAGGCCTGAAGTTAGGGTTAAGTTTTATATAGGTTTTATTTGCGGACCCGAAGTAATTAGTGCAGTTATAGAAGTAAAAAGCTACTTTAATTTTACAGAAGTAATAAAAGATCCTGTAACGGACACGTTGGTGTCTTTTCCGGGTTTTATTGACGAGGATCAATAATACACCAACTTGACATATACTTCTCGTAGACTGTACAAAGCACTTTTATTTACACGGATAATCACGAAGTAATTTTGTATCATTTTTCTACGGCTGATGTTTTGTCCTAACTCGGAGGCATTGATAAAATCAATAGGTGATACATCCTAGCACTGGTTTTTCAAATATCCAACCTGAGTGGGTCCCGATTATTACTAAGTGATATTAGTCGTTAGATTGTAGAGAATGTGGGAGATGCTGGGGGTCATCTTAACTCGACCCACAGTCAGATCCTTTGCAATTTAAGCGGACCCTAGACTGGGATAACGCCAGGTAGAAGTCTGGAGCGAATTTATAAAAGGGACTGCTCTAGGGCTCCTTACATATAAAGCGCCCCATTACTTATCGGAGATAATAATCAATAATTTCAATATAAAAAAGTCAAATATTAAACATTCCCATTGGAAGCAAGAAAAAGAAAGAACATTTATTCGATTGTGAAAGAAGATAGCCTTATTTCAATCCGTCTTTCTACAGTTCAGCTAAGTGGCTTAAGGTTTAAACTTTAAAACCATTAATAATTACATATTATCATCATGATATATCAGCCCTTAATAACCCACTGCTGCATAGGTCTCCCTTTGCTTCTGCCACTCCTCTCCCGTGCCAATCTCATCCAGCCACCTCCCGCTACTACATTAAATATGACTGTAGCCAAAAGCTATTAATCTTCAACAATAACATCAGATCCTAGCGTTCTGAACGATATGAAGTGAGGCATCTTTCATAGATGATACATAAGTGACTGATAAATTTTCCTGTTTGTGCCATCGCTTATTTGTCACGCGGTACTCTTACATCATTGGTAGTGTGAAATGTCGCGTAGGTACTGGTTACCCTTGAATAATTCAAGTTAAAGCTCGCTTACACTCTCAATTTTGAGTACGGATTTCTTACCATGTAATTTTATTATATTAACTTATATAATAACTTCTTTTATATGTGTATTATGCTGGCGCCAGACATAGCTCAAAGTGTTTGTACATTTTTGTCTTTGAACACTACAAAGTACTACAAAACTTTGCGCAGAACACTACCTGATAATTGAAATGATTAATTCAAATGAAGTTATGTCTGGCTCCGGCATTATGTTAAATTGTTTAAGAGATGTCAGAGGCTTTGGGACGTCATATTAAAAATATTCAAAAACACGTTTTTTACGATATCATGTTACAAACCATTGAAATTATCAGCTTTTATCTTTTGTGACATAAATGTATTATTTGAATCACTCTGTTTATTGGTGAAAACCGCATTAAAACCCATTGCGTAGTTTAAAAGATGTACGCGGTCAATGGCGGAAAGCAACTTCATTTTATACTATGTAATAATTTTAAATGTCTTAAAGCCAATAATAATTTAAAAATGTGTAAATAAAATGTGTAAAAGTTTTTAATGTTTATAATTTTATGCTGAATACTTTGTATAATTACGTCTAAGAGATGTAATGTTACTCGGTATATTAGGTTATCAATTTATTTTTGTATCGTCGTGTGGTCGCGCTTGAATTAATTGTTCTGAATCATTATTTTATTGACATGTCAAGTATTGTTTCCGGCAAGTACTTTATGGTATAATTGTGAATATAGTAAATGTTTAATCTATACTAATATCAATACCAATACACTATTAGCAGTACTTCTACGACTTCATCCGCTTGGGCCTACCTTAACACTTGGGAGTATAAAAAATAGATAATAGCCGACTTAGGGACCTTCAAGAAAAGAGCATACTCATTTCTCAAAGGCCGGCAACGCATCTGCGATCTCCCTGGTGTTGTAGTTGTCCATGGGCGTCGGTAGTCATTTAAGAGCCTTTATATATATATATATATATATATTTAAAAAAAAAAAACCATGAGATGAAAATGCTGTGCTGGGCGGCGCATGATACGAGGCTCGACGAAATACGAAATGAGTACATCAGAAGTTTTTTTAAGGTTTCACCAATCACCAAACAATTTTTTTATATTACAACTTACACTGAGTAAACTCCAGTCGTGCTTCGGAACTGACGCGCAAAATTTTTTTGTCTGTATTCCAATAGGGAAGCACCGCATTTCAAATGTGATATATTCTACAAAATGGTTGTACAAAGCCGATAAAAAAACTTAGCCAACAAACAATATTTCACAATGAGGTAAGGCTGTGTGTTTTGCGGTGTCCCGGAGGAAATTAACACAATCTTGCGATCCGTAACTAATTTACCAGCTTGATGTATTATCTCTCCTGTTACGAGATGAATCCTGCTATCTAATAATATAAATTCTATTCTCACGTAAATACCGCAAACTAGGCAGACATATTTGTTACCCGAATTGTAACTCGCATTATGGCCCTTTTTATCAGGAACGTGTTGAGGTTTCATATAATATATTCATACTAAAGGCTAAGTTCTAAGCTCTCTCAAGGTTGCGAAGAAATCAACCCTCTAAGTGTATGCAATCAAGAGATTTGGCTATTTATGTCATATTTCCTATATATTTGCAACTTCCCGTTGACCTAGAATCACGAAATTTGGCAAGAACCTTTTAAAATAATTGCGGTGACTTTGACAAATTAAAAGAAATCTCATGTAAAGTGTAAATCTTAAAATAACCCGGTAAAGTGTTACGTGACGGTACGGAATCTGACTCGCACTTGCCCGGTTTTTTTATGTGTTACGAGCGAAACAGCCGCCATTTTGATAGCACCCCGCCATTACAGCAAGTCCCGGATCTAATCGAGTCATTTCGTCGTTATCCGACCTTCTTTTGGAGATATTCCCCTAGTTTTATACTGTGTTGGTATTAATATAATGTGTGATTGTATTGTTGGAGTTTACTAAGGGTGTGAATGTACTGAATTTTTGTATAGAGCAAGTTATGATTTGTAAGAAGTCTGCATGTTCTTGCTCTAAAATTCTTTGATTTTTTTATGAGCAAAACAAAAAAGTGGCGTCAGAAAGGGACAAGCATATTCATAAATAGAATGTAGCTTGCGAGAGAATAGGATGGAATACAAGTTTACAGTGTGTATGTGCAAAGAGAGAAAGAGACGGATAGAAAGTTAAAGTGTACGTTACTTCTTCTACTTCAACTTTATAGTCTCTGACAGGAAATCTAAGAAGTTTTAATTCAATGGTGAGTTAGACGCACTTCACTTTTTTTTATAAAATATTAAGTACTTAATGCTTATTTCAGTTAATTCTAATATGCTAATATCTATAAATGATAATTACTTTATGTAATAATTCTATTATACTCTATTGCGTGACTAATGCGTAATTCTTGTATGCGCAAGCAATACGTTAACAAAGTTTTATCGTAATCGGCTTATATCCTATGCGCATGTAAGTAGGGTCAATCAAACATTGATTTCCATAAATTATGGCTAGTTTAGGTCAACATAAAACATGAAATGGTTTTTATCTCTATTTTTTAACTTAATATAATTTATTACAAACTAAATGGTCTGTTAAAAGTAACGGCCACCTGTTATACACAAATATTTCTTTTTTGTAGAAATATATAAATACATACATATAAATAGTGCACCCACTTTCAAGGCGGGAATCGAACCACGGTGGAGCAGTTGGCAGACTGGCCCGTCGCAGCAACCGACAGAGTGATGGGTAGAGCACAAAGAGGCCCATACCCGAGAGGAGTTCAAACCAAAATAATTTAAAATTTAAATTTAGCTGTTGTTCTTTCTTGTAATTATCTTTCTTGGTTTTGGAATAAATGTGCTTTTTGTGTTTTAATTTTATTTATTTATACACGTAGCGTAACCAGATTTCTTAAAAAATAAAGACGCACAGAAGCAAGGTACAGCTATTTATAAAGAGTCCCTTACACGTGATCCCAGGCAACTATCGGATTGCGCACTCCAACCCTAAGGTTAATTAGAGTTAATCAAATGTAACACGATAACGCAATCATTAAACAAGGTGCCGGGGAAACAAGGCGGCAACGAGTAAGGCGGTAAAACCGTCGACACGCTCAGAATTCATCCCCGGTGAATAATTATATATTATAAGTAACAAACGGGTAACGACTTCACAAGGATCTGAAACTCATTCGTTTGAATCGAAGGTACCTTAAAGCCGGTTTATCAAGTGTGTAGCGATTGCTTTTATGTTATTTCCTCTCGGAGTAATATCTTTGAGCTTCGGACATGATGATGTCCCAACCGATTCCGGCCACTGCTTCAACTTCTCTAAATTTGTCTTTCGTGCGCTCACATATGGCTTAGTGTAATATCTCTTAGAAGATGGGTCCAAATAAAATCCAAACACCACTTTTCACAAGAATTTATATTAATCACCACACTAAGTTTAATCACAATAACAACTTAATAAGCACTTGAACACTGTTTTATTTAGCACTGTCACTAGCACAACTAGCTTTTAACACAGCTAGCATTTAGTGTCAGTAGCCCATAGCACAACTAGCACTTAAAAACTTTACACGTTCAGTGAAGATCTGTACACGAGCAGCATAGCCAAGGCAGCCAGCGCAACGGACTAACTTACATCCCTTTTGACAACCCCCTTTATGCTTATTAAATGGTGGGGAAACCCACCATTTTGAATCAAGTCATTTGGGTGCTAGTTTAATAATTTTAATAGTTATTTATCATTTCTTATCACTTAAATAGTTTTAACCATAAACTATTATTCAAAAATAATAGTTTTACACAATAATAGTATATATATCTGACATTAGGTAGCCAATTTTAAAGGTTTTTTTTTTGCGTACTAGGCTAGACTATACTAGGTTCACACGAAGCACTTCATTAAATTAAGTATAATTTATTGCCACACGTGTTCAACCTCAGACCGTCGCTCAATTTCGAAATTACGGACTTTGGTTTTAACAACAAGCTTTAGACATAGGAGAACTGTCAATCAGGATGATCTATGCCCTTGCAATTATACTGACTCACAAATTATACTTACTCCTTACATGCCCACAATGTGCACGCTCCTTTATAAATAAGATCGGATATATGAGCCATATACGAGTGCACCAATAACGGAGTTTTTCTTTTGAAGCGGTCGCCGTGTACATCACTGAAACATTACATTGCATGTGTATATTAACTCTAAGTTGTGTCGCTGATACTTAAAATAGGTAAAACCCGACTAAACTAAAGTTCTAATTTAGGTATCTTTTGCCTTTTTATATCATTCTAACAGTTTTCCGCGATTTCGTTTGTGTAAAATAAAACATATGCCCTTAGACCTCTTTTATTTAGCCCCATCGAAATCCTTCCTTAGCGGATCTTTACAAGCTATAAATTACCTCCCTGACAAATTTAATTTTTGTACGTCCCGTGGTTTTCGAAATTTCGTGATAAGCGTATATCGCTTATCACGTTATCGTGATGATCTTATCATGATGTAATGAATCCATTTAAGTTGTAAAAATATAGATTACTAGCGGACTCGACAGACGTTGTACTGCCCGAACGTTGGGTTACTTACTACTTAATACATTCATCCTATAATATTATTCCCGTACCCGTTCCTAATCTCGGTCCCTTTTCCGTCCCGGCTTCATTCCCGTTCCCTGTCCAAAGAATTAAATATGGTGGTTAAGTATTCTTAAATTTTCTCATTTTCCGCGCAATTTTCTTGATTTCTTTCTGTCTTAAGAACTTTCTTTTGACAATAATAAACAAAACACAAAAAGCATTAGCAAAACCAGTCCAGCGGTTCACGGAAATAGGTATTAACTTATATATAGATTATTATTATATATTTTTTTTGTTACAAAAGGCAAACCAGCACGGTTTCACATAAGTGACTAGCGACGCCCATGGACATCTGCACCACTAGAAGGTTAGCAGATACATTGTCAGTCTGAGTGACGAGATAAGGCCACCGGGAAGTCTCACAAACCGAACGAAACGCGACAACAATACCATCACTTGACGTGACAGTATCGCCGTCACTTCACGCCGATCTTATGTGAGAAAGAAGTACTGGTAACCGGACGCGCTAGCCAATTCGGCTGCAGAACAAAAAGACTGCAAGCGTGGCGCTACCTCCAATTAAATGATATACACTCAGCTGCAGAAGAGTTCCCTTTAGTTCTACACGAGTGTATAGAAGAAACGTCAGTGTTAACGCAAATCCACGTACCAAGCCGCGTACCTCTGAAGGTTACGATTTTTATGGCAGATAGATTTGACGATGTAATAAATCCAATAAAGTAATAAAATATATTGATTCGTGAACTCGGATTTTACGAGCGGTTAATATGTCGGATACCTTTTGCGGTCTATTTTGATCGTCGTTGTACGCAAGGGTAAAGATCGTCTGACTAAAAATTTCCAAGTAATTTCCGACATACCTTTTGACTGTCCCGTTGGCGCAGTTGGCAGTGACCCTGCGCTCTTGTTTTTGTTATTGTCAGGATAACCTTATCCTGACAATAACAAAAACTTATGAGAGAAAAAATTAAGAAAACTGCACGGAGAATTAAAAAAAAATTAAGAATATTTAACCACCATTTTAAATTGTTATGACAGAATGGCTACGGAACGGGGTCAGGACGGGAAAGGGACTGGGATCGGGAATAGGAGCGGCAACGGAAACGAGTTAAATATTATAGGATAATCGAATGTAGAATGTGTTGGTAAATTTCTACAACCACAGTTGTTTGTACTTAAACATGAAATTTAGCAGGCAGGTAGTTTGTAGCTTCGGGGGTTGTGGTTTTAATTCCCGCCGCACTCATGATTAACTGCGAATGCAAAATCGTCGGGTAACCTTGGGGGTGCGTTGTCTCCTAGGAATGATTTGCACAGCCGTTCCGCTTCCCGACGGGTTATCATACCTACGTCATTTAAAAGAATTAAAAACACTTTACATAATTTTTATACATTACTTAACGCCGTTATTGGTACTAGGATGTACTGGTACCAGCATTTACTAGCTGGTACTGGTACTAGGATGTTTTGAAAAGGCATTTGACAATATGTACTATCGAGCACGATAATGGGTAACTTTGGTAGCACAGAGAGTATGGCGAGACAATGTTATTTATTTAGTTATGGCGAGAGAAGGGACGTACTACGGTACAGCCCGTACAGTGGAAAAATTTTCTTTGTTTCCTGATTTAGGCGCTAAGCTAAGTTTTTTAGTAAAAAATTACAAGTTGTTTTTATACTTATAAAGAATTTTCAAAGTACGTCTATTCACTAATGCGTGAAGTTGTAACTTTCGGTACCATTTTACAAAAATGGCACGAACTGAGGAATTTGTAATGCACAATTACAGTGTATTTAGAGGAGGGTGTGCGAATGCTAATATTTTTATTAAATTTGCATCATTAAATATGAAACTATGAAAATAAAACCTAATGCAGACCAATGCTAAACGATTTACACACACCAGTATACATTTTACTATAAGATTATGTCAAAGCAGAGTTATGACGACGGTAAAATATTAATTGTCAGTATGACAAAGAAATAAAGTGTTCAATGAACTGAAAATTTGTATATAACTTATATGACCTCAGCATAATTACAGTAAATCTAAATACATATATGTGGCCTAATATCGACCACCAGGGGATCTCTAGTCTTAACAATTTTGAACGGATTCATTGTGGAACGAATGTACCTAAACGTTAAATAGGAGGAAATCTGTAAACGTATAGAGATTTTCTCGTACCCCAAATAGCATGTTTACTTGTACATTTCTAATCTGGAGCAATCCGTTAAAGCAATTCTCAGTGGATTACCCACACTTAATGCTCTGCCTCACAATTGTATTGAACGTGGGTGCCTCCAGATTCTGCCATTACGTTTCTATTTATACCTCGTATGTTTTCTTAACCGAATTTTCGAAAATAATGTGTTAAAATGTACAGTCAACCAAGAAATTGGTTTGCCACGGTAAGCTCGAATGTCGTTTGCACGTCAATTAGTTCAAGGGCTCATTTTTGCTTGTTATGCGTTACGTTAATTTCTAGCAATAATCCTTAGCAAAGTTTTCTTTAAGTAGGACCTGTCATCCAAAGTGGTAAAGCACTTTCTTGGTCGACTATACTTGCTATTAACCCATAAAGCTACACGTCTTTATGGGTTTCATAAATGTTAATACCCTTTAAACATAGCAATTAATTGTGGTTGCTTTGGTCAACATTTAAATGATAAAATATCAATAACAAAAAATAACGTTTGACACAATATATTCGATTAATTACTTCAGCGACATGATGCCTATTTGTTGTGGAGCCAAGTACCGAAATCTGAGCAAACTATCTATCTAAGTGAACTGTCAATCTGACTGAGTGAACTGTCTTTCTGCCTGAGGATTGTTCAAAATGATCATGTTTATGGTTTGTTTTCATCGCTTGAAATTAATAAAAAAAAATGTTTTTGGGCATTTTGTGACCGGGAATTGAGTAGAACCCGTCTCTGCTCTAGAAAGGAATTGCGCTCTTAATATAAGTAGCTTACATTTCTGGAAACTATAAGTGAAAATAAGTTACGATTGATCAGTTTTATTCAGATTCATTTAACATTGACTATTTCTGATAGCGACTACAACGATATTTTACATTAAGAAAGTTAAATAAAAGATAGTAGAATGACTTTCCGAAAGTGGTTGAACATTTTAGAATATATCTACCCATTAAAAAGTAGAGAGGAAAGGTGGATTTAAATTTAAAACTCACGTTTACACTCCTCTACTTAGATGGATAACTCAATATAAGTAATTCTCAAGAGTTTATTGAAAAATGAGTTGTCTGTAAAGTCGGTTTACGGACGATAATTTTAAACGATAACGCAGAACGCTTAGACCAATCGTGTCACTTTATCCCTTGTTCCGCGCTCTTGATTGCACGTTCGGCTCAGGCGGAACGAGACATAAGTCATACTTTTTCGTGCGTGCAGCCGGCGTTCATCGATGTAAAAGACGTTACCACGTCAAAAGGGAGAGATCAAGGTAGGTATAAAATGGTAAAAAAGAAACAAATATTACTGTATAGGAGTAATTATATTTTTGTGAAACATGAATATAGTTCGATTGATATGGATTTAACAGGATAATGGTAATTCTAACAGTGTTTAAAGTACTACATGTTTAAAGGACTTTATGTAGATCTAGTATTGATACTACGGTTTCTTTTTTACGTAGTTGTTATAGATATTCTTGCTCCTTATAATATTCTATAATTATTTTACTATTTCCATAACTATATCTGTCATTAAAAACAATATGACGTTCAGTCCTTCCTATGGAGAATACAATAAAGAGTAACATTTCTTATGAGAATAAAGTTGAAAGAGTGACTAATATTATAGCTTAGTTCAAAAACCACCCAGAATGGCGCTGGTGTAGATAAATAGTAAGGTATGAATGTAGCAATAATAGAATTGACCAATAACCTACCAGAACGGTGCGGCGTGGTATGAAGGTAGCTATGAATTAACCAATAATAACCTTTAAAATTTACCGTGATGCTGATGTGGCTCCTCGTTATATACGTAATTCGACGAACATTTTAAGGATGACACGTGTTACTTCTATATGTATTCTCCATGTTCCTTTCGTACGTCCGTGCGTTTACCTCATATTCATAACAACACTCAGGGGCACACAGTGCTCCCAAGGAAATTTCGAAAAAGTAACATAAAATGAAAGAAATTGAATATGAAATGGGCGTGTAAAATCATACCCACTTGGTAGTTACACTTCTTTTAAAACTTTATTTCCACAATTATCACTACAAATATCATCATTATCATAAAAAAACGGTAATTGCTTATAGAAATTGATGTTTTGTATTAGCGGAGTGCATCTATGCACAAAAAACAGTGTCAGCGTGTAGGCAGGGGGTACAAAAATGCTGAGTTTATAACTTTCGAGACTTAGAGTGCCCCCAAAAAAGAAGTGATAAAAAGGCCTGAAAATACTAAACAATTAAGGTACAGAAAATATATAATATCTGATATGTTACAAATTACATCCTGTGGGTTCAGTTTCACAGTAATTTATTTTATATAACAAGTGACAAACGCTAAAGATGATAAAGTTTTTAACGTTTTTGTTGTATCTCTCTGATGGCAGATGTCAAAAGAGCAAATTGAATTATCGCTTGTCGCAATTTAGGAGATGAAAATGCGCGAAATCCAATTAGGCGAAATGGCCATGTCTGCCAAAAATCCTGGCTTTAATTTTTGATTCTATTATACTACTTAATGTTATTAGAAATGATTAGAGGGCATGATTTTCCATCTATGTCTGTAGTATTGAAGATGAAGTCTGTGATAAAATCACGATTGCCTTTTGAAGGCATAATGTTTTATGCGGTTTTTTTTACGTGGGGAAACCCGGCACGGGTAATGTTTTATGCGGTGCTTTTTAAAATTAGTTCGTATCTCTTTTTGGAGATGGGCTAAAAAGCCTCTACGAAATTTTTATATGAAGAAAAAACAAAAACGCAAAAATAAAAAATCATTTTTAAGTAATAGAATTATCTAACGATGCATGTAGCCTGGATTTTCTAAAATTACTTAATACTTTCAAAAACTAGGTCTTGTGAATATAAATTTTTTATTAAATTAAGTAAAAATTTCGCGTTATAAAATTTCCCTAGTCTACTTTATAAGACTAATAAAAGGCTAAACGTAAAAAGCTGTTTTCATCATAAAAATGTACACTAGCCTTATTTAGGTGTAAAAGAGAGATAAAGCGGGCGCCATTTTGTCGGAGTGATAAATGCATTAGCTCGTTTCTTTTTAAAATGTATAATTATTTAAATTTTACTTTAATCCTAAAACGTTTTTGCAAATATATTTTTTTCTATGTTACAAGGGGGCAGACGAGCAGTCAGGTAGAATATAGAGGTATCAAAAGTAGCTATACCATAAAGTAATTTTTAAACAATAATTTATATCTATTTTTGCAAACATCTAAATTTTTTTTAATATTTAAAACGAAGAGCATGAAAATGTATTTATTTTTAAAAGCTGTATATTAAACAACTTAATATTACAGTAATAAAAAAGTGCACTAAAACCAGATTCAATTTGTACCTCAAGAGCCCGATGGTAGAAGGCATGGACTGATATCCTCAAGGTACCCGGTTGAAACTCAGAGACTGGGCTATTGTAACACCCACCCCTTACATAAGCTTTTAATTTAGGCTTAGTAGGAGGGGGAAACTGAAATATTGGAAAGTTGCTAAGTGATCTAGAAAGGACTTAAAAGTTAATTTTATTAAAAAAAACACTAATTATAAAAAACAAATATATTCTATCTCTCAAGTTAGACTAAATTATACATAATACCAAGTGTCATAAAACGATTGCCTTGGTAAGGAGTTCACTGGGAACATACATAGTGACACTGGTTTATTGTATATGTTGTAGCCAACTAGCTTAAATAGCTGTTCAATCAAATGTTAGCCACTTTATTAAGCAACATCGTTCTTTGGTAATTTTTTGTTTAAATCCAAAAAAATGGCCAAGAGCGTGTCAAGACACGCTTATATAGAACGGTTCCGTATCTGATACGCTATAAACGTATTTGTTAAATAACTTCAAAAGTTGTTGTCGGATTTCATTGGATATAATTTATCTAATGAGTTTTTAGCAAGGAAAATTTCGAGTCTCTAAGTCTAATAGTTTAGAAATGCTAGGGGGGGGATCATCTTACGGGCAGACAGACGGACGGACGGAAGGACAGAGCGAAACTATAAGTGTTCCTTGTAGTACTACGGAACCCTAAAAACCTTTCTGTATTGTAAACTCATCATTACACATTAAAGAATTAGTTGCATTGATGGCTAAATTCATTCAGATTGCTAGTTTAAAGTTTAAGTCTCTTTTTAAATAATAAGCTGTACATTTTTGTCTTTCAAATAAAATAAAGTGGCTAGGCTGTTGATTGAATGACTGATTAAGCTAGTTGCCGGCGACAAACTTTTTAAAACTTTATAATAACTGTGGAACTAGTTTAAAGTCAAATTTTGTTACAAATACAGTGTGAATAAATTCATATATTATGTTATTTAATTTTGTGATAAATTCAAATGATATCTTATTCAAGTAGACTTTTACAAGCTTCTTCTTTTGAATCGTCAAATATTTTAAAAGCTACCACTGATTCGGAAGCTCTTCAGGAAAAGTGTGGTTTGTGAGACTGATAATGATTTTTTTTTATGAATGCCAAATTGAGCATCTATGTAAGAAAGGAGATACAATATGTTCAGATTTTAATAAAAATTTACAATTAATATAATGAAAATTTTAGAGAAATCAATGAT
>JANCMC010047872.1:0-50599 GCA_024363005.1 Charaxes varanes | reverse complement strand
TTTTTTTTTAAAAGGAAGGTAGGATTCTTAAAACGTCATTTGTTTATTATGGTAGACAAACTTCATCACATGTAGTCTACCTATTATTGTACTGTACTTGAACTGTGAAGCAATGTAATTTTTAAACATTTTAATACTCGTAGGTATAATTTAAAAATATCATTATATAGTATCATTGAAATGGTAATTTTATATAGAATTGAAAAATTAAATTAATATTTTTGGTATTCAATTGTAAGAAATTTTTTAAAAAGAAATTTTCAAAGCTTTAGCGAAAATTAAATTTGTACAAATAAAACAACGATCATAAATTTACTATTTAATCTATATATATATTTATAAATAAAAGCGAAAGCTCACCTAACACTAAATCTCGAAAACCGCGGGACGTATTAAGGTGAGATTTGCCAGGGAGGTAGTTAGTGATTTTTTGATAAGGCAAGAATTTGAGGACTAAGGGCAATTTTTAATTTTACATAGACAAATAATCCTGTACAAACACTACACAGATACAGATTTGTCGGATAAAAGAATCCGGTTTTGGTAAAGTAAAAACCACTCCAGAAGTGTGCTTCCAATAGGAAGCTGCACCACACTACTTTGCTTAGCCACTCTGTGGATAAAACAATGTTTTCTTTTACAGCAAAAGAAAATTCATTATATATATAGTCGTACATTTTGTCCAATTTTTTTTATTTTTATTACTCAAAATAGCACAGGTCACAATTCCTTACTGAAGTATTCTCCTCTTTGATGTGTTCTATGTGGCGGGAACTTTCGGAAGCAAAACACGCCTACCACACGATGTTGTCTGGTGTTGTTAACATTAATAATTTTAACATGGTTGTTTAAAGAAATCATTGGATGGTATAGTGCGTTCTGTCTAAAAAGTCACGCCTCTCCAAGGTATTCACCTTTACATGCAAAACAGTGTGTAGACGCAATACCCAATATAATTGGCGTTTTAGTCATCGACTAGACGCAAAAGTACGGTCAAGATATCTTTTGGCAATTAATAAAGTATTCATACTTCAAATTAATGGAATTTCAGAATAACAATGGACCTGGCCCGATTCCCAGAGGCATAGGTTTTGAGTCCTGATTTTTATTCCAAAGCAATATGGCAATAAAAAAAAGGTTGTAAATGTACTTTTACTTGAATACATGTGTAGAACAAACAATGATAATTTCACCATAATTACAATAGTAGTCTATTATTAATAATTATATAAACAATAAACATGTATATTTATATAAAAATCCAATACATTTTCTCTTCTACAGTATCTGGCAGTTTTATATGGAATAAATTTACATAGTGAGCAAACACTATGTTAAATAATTATGAACATATACTGAATAATTGGCTCAACATGATTTGTTTATAATCCATAAGATTTGGTTGTGTTAGAAATCAACTGATCAGCAATATATTTAATTAATTTATTGATAATAATGATTAACTTTACACTGTTTATGATGCAAAGATGTCTAGCTAGCGTAGGTCACAAAGTACAATTTAACTTTTTAATTTTATACTGGCAAAAATTCTTATTACAAAGTTTTGTAATTTTGAGAAATACTTAATTTTTTATTCAATGACATTCAATTTTTTCTGAACTCATTGCATTTTCTATTAGTTTTTTTTTCTTTATCTTTAAGCGTTATTCCAAAATTAATATTTATGTAATTATTAAATTTAAGTGTAGATATTACCTAAAAAAAAATGTTTAATTATTTTTAATAAAATTTATGAAACCATATAATTGTATTCATTTGTCTTTCACTAAACGGACGACTGAACCAGACATAGCTTTATTTGAATGATCATTTCAATGATAATGTAGTGTGGTCGGGGACTTTGTGTAACTGCGAAACGTTTTGTACTATTTTGTAGTCTTCGAGGACAAAATTGTACAAACACTTAATGCCAGATAGCTCAACGGTAGAGCTGAAAAGAGTAAACGAAAATTATTTAATTACAAATTCTAATAAAATTATGAAAACATTCATAACTCTTTTATATCATATACGTCAGTCATGATAAGAGTAAATACAGGCGTACAAAAACGTTTTACTTTGTTTTTCCTATAGGTACCGTATATACGGCCACATGCATTTAGTACAATAAATTTATCTCCGTGTTATCTAAATGTGCTATTTATTTTACGAAATTCGCTCAATTTTGATTAAATGAGAGTAGAGCACTTCCCATAATGCTTTGCGTTCCTAATTAAAATATAGTTTTACCCATAATCGACTTTTTTAAACAAACGAGCTCTGTAACATCACTATTCCTAAATGACAGTTGACATATGCAAATTATGTAGTTGTGTCAATTGCAATGCTGAATGCCAACTCCAATAGGAATCGCAAGTGAAGTGAATCACCTAGGTTATAGGTTATGTATCGAAGGAGACGACAAATATTCTTTAAAATAATTAATAAATAAATTAAACATGAAAATATTTACTAACGAAAATAATACCGCAACGCTGAAATTGCTAATAGCTGCGAAATTAGCTGGCAAGAAAATCGAAGTTCATGCGGCTTCATTGGAAGGTAGTATCGATTATTTAAATAAACATGATTAAAAAAGTATTCCGATTACAAAAAATATTTAAAAAATGTATAAATTATTTATTTTGAGATACAGATTTATCAGTACTATTTATTTAAATTGTCAATTCTTGATACAAATGATATTGCATCATTTGATTTTTCATAATTTTTTCTCAACATTTTCCTGTTTCTTGCTGCAATACTAAAATGCAATTAGTTGTGATAAAGTATTAAGATATAACTAGAAAAACTATATTTTTCACAGAAAATCTCTGCCATGTAACTTTAAATGCTCACATTTTTTATTTTATTAGACATGAATAGAATATTGTAAACTTGACTTTAATAAAAAAACCAATATGGTTTTATTTAAAACGGGGCTGCTACCCGATAAACATTATCTTGCCCAGATTAGACCTTGTCTCTTAGTGGAAATTAACCAATCTCTTTTACATCTTTTCCATAAAACTTGAAACAAGCTGAATGTTTTATGAAATAATAATTATCAGTGATAAAGTCTTGTAAGAACATAATCTATTTGAAGTATCGAATAAATGTGCATTTTTTAGAAATTTCAAATATTTTTTTGACTCTTTCTTTATTTCTTTGTATAAGTTCTTTATAAGAAAGGACATATAAAGCTGCACTAGTAGGATCATACCAGATTGGCTTGAAAGAGAAGGGAACACTGGCAATGAAGGTGAGTGTTAGGGGCCACTATAAAGAGCACTCTTAAACCTACACCTGGGTCACAAGTTCTGGGCTATGGTTCCTTTCTCTTTGATGTGATGGACTTGGCACTCGCACGGTGAATCCATGGAATACTAAGAAATTCATCTGTAAATTCTTTATAAGAAAGGACATATAAAGCAGCACTAGTAGAATCATACCAGATTTGGCTCAGCAATGGAGGAAACACTGGTAGTGAAAGTGAGTGCTACTAGGGAGAGTGACCACTAGGGAGAGCCCTTGTAAACTTACACCTGGGTCACAAGTCCCAGGCACTGTGATGGACCCTTCACCTACACAGTGAATTCAAGGAATGCTGAGAAATTTATCTCTTTATCACCGTGAATCAAAACAATACTGGCGCGCCAATACAAAGGGTGACAATAACAGTGAGGATAGTCGAGGGTCGCGTGTCATTAAAGGCATGCCACGCATCTGCTAGCCTCCTGGTCATGCCGAAGTCCAAGGGCGTTTGTGAACTTTGGTGAACCACTAGCTCGTTTGCCCCTTGTAACATAAAAACAAAAAAAACTGTTTTTCAAAAATCCCCGACCTCCTCGTTTCGGAAGACATGTAAGACAGTGGGTTCCGATTAATGTCTTGAGTCATATTAATCGTGAGATTGTGAGGAGTTCCGGGGATGAGGTCAGACGTCACTTGGTTTTTTTTAACTCACCCCATAGCCACATCCTTTGCAATTTAAGTGGACTCTGGTACTAGCTCAGGATAACCCTACAAAGACGAAGACCCTTCTAACCGTGCAAGTTTATGGTTATATTATAATTTATTCACCCTTCTTCAAAAAGGCTTCCCTCGCATTTGTGTGGTATTAGTGACGTCAAGGTATAGAATCTTAACATTAGCTATTCTTAGTTTTCTAGATTTTTTATTATTAGAATTATTATGAACACTATTAGACACGTACGCATAAATATTCTCTATTATCGCCCTATAATTAGGCATAAAGCTTGTGTTAAGAGTGGGTGCAATTGAAACTCTTGGTACTTCATTCTATCTCAACCCCATTGACTAATCGAGGTTCATCTTAAATTTTACAATTTTCTGATTTCAGAACGGACAGACAACCAACTTATTCGTAATTGTGTTTCTACACAATTATAAATTTATTCTAAAACTTGCGCCCAGTCATTAATCTTGTCTTAAAATAAAATTTTGTTCTAAGCTGCTGTTTGTCTCTTATCCGAAGATCTAGAACATTCAATCATTATGGAATCTCATCAATCATTGCAAAATATTATGATACCAGCTGTTTCCCGCAACTCCGTCCGCGTAAATTTTAGAAGTTTTCAAAGGGAAAAATCCCCTTGATTTTGAAACACTTTTCATTGGTGCTCCGCTCGTTTTGGTCTCAGCGTGATGATATATAGCCTATAGCTTTCCTCGATAAATGATCTATCTAACTCTGAAAGAATTTTTGTAATCGGACCAGTATTTCCAAAGATTAGCGCGTTCAAGCAAACAAACAAAATCTTCAGCTTTATATATTAGTATAGTTACTGACCACAATGAGTGAACATGGAACTTTGGGGGAACCTACTGTAACAGAAAAATTGGACGAAAATAAAGTGAAGATTGCTTTAAGAAGGAAGCTATAAAAATATGATGTTCATTTTTTATAAACGGAACAAAGTAAAGAAGTACTCCGCTTTTGCTATTTGGAAGGTATGGTTACGTAATACGGTGATGCAATGTTTAGAATCGCAATGAAACTAAAAGACCGGCTAGCACGGGCAATAAACTTTTTTTTTTTTTTTTTTTTTTTTTTTACTTTATAGTCTTGAAGTGTTCAGATGTAATGCGAAGTCATGTCTTACGTAGAGAGTAAACCTCTTTGAAAAAATACCGAAGACAGAACAAATTCCCTTATTTTTTTAAATAATAATAAGTATAATAAACAGAAGGCGGTAATGCTTGAGACGGCACGTATTGTGAGGAAGTTTCTCAATCTGGAGCCCTAACCACCGGCTGCTTGGGTCCTTGCCCCGGACTATATGACACACGGACGTCTGTTCCTAAGGTAGACAACTTAATGTCTGTGTTATAGGTAACAGATGCCTGTTATCTACAATTTTTTTTGAAATATATAAATACATATATATGGATACTACACTCAGACTCGAGGCGAGAATCGAGCCCACGACCCCCGGAGCAGAAGGCAGGTTCACTGCCCACTGCGCCAACGGGCCAGTGAAGTTAAATGCCAGTTAGAACGACAACTAAGCTAGAGAAAAGGTGTCATAATAATTTCGCTCAATATACGGAGCCCGCGTAAATATCAAAAACGAGGGTCAAACGTGAATTATATCCAATTACCCTCATATTTGTGCTTGTTTCGGATGAGGACACCGAATTTCTTATCCTTTATCAACACAAAAGGTTCGAAAACAATGATATTATTATTTTGCCTCGCTACACAATAACATAATGAAATTTTCCTTTCTTCCAGCTACGCAGTAATGTCGTATGAAATTTCATTACTGCACCGTTTTTTTTTTATTATCATACACATTTACCACAGAGGTTTAATGTCTCCCATTATGTTTCATATAAAATGAATGTATCGGATCAAAGAGATGCTAATCATCAACCAAATGTCGCGCGTTCTATGCCATTGCAAAACTTTGATACAACTGTGAATAATATATTCGAACAAAAAATTAGTTTTCCACGCTAAGGTCGAATGTCGTTTGCACGTCAATTAGTTAAAATGCTCATTTTTGATTGTTATGCATTACGTTAATTCCTCACAATAACCTTCTAGCAAAATTTTCATTAAGTAGCAACTGTCATTAAATTCAAATTCAAATGATATTTTATTCAAGTAGACTTTTACAAGCTCTTTTGAAATGCATCCAAAATGCTAAGGCACTTTCTTGGTCGACTAAACAAAGACGTGGTAGCACCATCGCTATTGGTCTCAAAGACCTAAGTGAATAATGTAATAATAATCCTAGATACGATTAACACACTGCTTTTATGCCGGCGCTGGACGCAGCTTCATTTGAATGATCATTTCAATGATTGTGTAGTGTGGCCGGGCACTTAGCATAGTTGCGCAAAGTTTTGTAGAACTTTGTAGTCTTCAAGGACAAAAATGAACAAACACTTTGAGCTATGTCTGGCTCCGGCATTACATCTGCCAATAGCATCTGTTAATACAATTCTTAATAATGGTAGCACGTTTAAAGATATTTCATTGGTGGTTCTAGACTTTTAACACAATTTACAATGAACCTTTAGTGAAGATAAGTTAATACAAATTCTTTTCTAATTTAAATTACAATTATAACTAACACTACATATTTGGCAAAAAAAATTATAATTAAAAACTGGAATTAGATAGCGATGAAGTTGTAAGAAAAGTAGATTACGCGCCTTGCTTAAGTGAGTGCACTGCACTCGTGTTCATTTAGTGCCCTCGCGTGCACTCGGGCACCAACATACCACTCGTGCATTGATAGCTCATTTTGCGCTTGATGCAATGACATACTAATCTTCGTGCTTGTGGTATTTTAGCCGACTCATACCTAATGTTATAATCTTTTATCTATATAGTTTATTTTATATATTTATAAAAGCATGGCGCTACCTCTATATTTTAATTAGAGGTAGCGCCATGCTTGTAGCCGAATTGGGCCGGCGCGTCCGTGTACCAGGGTCTTCTTAACTCGACCAACAGCCACATCCTCTACAAACTAAGCAGACCCTGGTACTAGACCGGGATAATGCTAGGTGGAAGAAGATACATTAATGTGCCGATTGGTGTGGAGACAGGAATTACTTAGGTACCAAAAACTATTTAAATAATTCTATTAAATATTTTTTAGTATGTTTAACAGAGCATTAGTATAATTCATGGGTATACCTTGATAGTGGATTATTTTATATGTACAAAGGCAACGACAGGGCTGGCATATGCGTTGCCGGCCTTTGATAAAAAAGAATATACTTTTCTTTAAGGTTTTTAAGTCGTATCGGTTCGGACTTCGGCTGCTAACTGATTCTACAGAGATGTTAATTAAGTTATTATTTAAGTGTTAATAAAAAAAGAGATGTGAAATCTCTAACACTTTAAAGCTACATAAAGTTTTATGAAAAAGACTCGAAAGGGATTGGTTATTGGATAATAGCACACGATCCAAAATTCGGGCAGGACAACGTCTGCCCAGACCTCTAGAGTTTTAACATTTTATTATCGTCTGACGCACTTCCTTTCTCTGCTCTTTCCAAAGGCGACGAAAAACACGTGATTGAATAATTGAAGCTTAAATTATACTTAGGTGAATGGATTATTCTGAAAATATTCGAATTGACAATCTATTTAATATGTATTGTTTTAAAATTCTATTCCAATTGCTTGTTTTCGCAATAGCAACCATGAATATTTTATATACGTACATACGTTGAAAATGTTAAGAATATAATAAGTATTAGTAGATTTTTAACTTTTATATTAAATATAAATAGTAATTATATATAATATTAGGTATTTTGCAAAATAGACAAAGACCATAACTATTTGCTCAGTGGCTATTGATGAATTTTAGTGTATTTTTTTATAAATCTAGGTGCAGTACGCTTTTATTGAAGGTCCCTAAGTAGTATCTGTTTGGAAACACCGAAGCTGGTACAGTTACCAGCTTCGGTGTATGATGTATGATATAAATATCAAATGTAGATTCCATAGATAGATTGGGACATCGAGGTGATAAAAGGTGGAGTTTAAAATTTTGACGGGATGTCCTGTGATCAAATTCAGGTGCCGGTGTAAGTCCGAACAATACCGCTGAACAGTCCCCGTGATATATGCGGTTAAAGATGCAGAGTGAACCCTCATCTCTCCGCAATGCCAAAAGATTGAGCCGATTGAAAGGTAGGTCACCGACGATTCGGGCCGCTCCACGTTGAATACAGTAAAGTGGAAGGAACTGATATTGTGGTGCCAAATTTGTAAGGCATAATCTACTTCTTTGAATTATTGTTGGAATAGAAACTTTATCCGATCATAACTTGCGTGATTTGCACCGATCTATTACTTTCGTTTTCTGTTCGTTGGGGACCACCGCATCAAAGATCACGTGATTCTCATCGGCACGTAATAAATTACGACATATTAAAAAATATGAATTTGCGTGTTAAGAAAGGCTTAAGAAGGGTTCCGTATTTGATACGCGATACACGTATTTGTGAAATAATTTTAAAAGTTGTCCGATTTCCTTCAAAATATTTTTTTCTTTGGAGTTTTTAACGTGTTCTATCAACATGGAAAATTTCAAGTCTCTACGTCTAACAGTTTGGAAATACTAGGAGGAGGGTCACCTTACGGGGTGAAAGTTTCTTCGTATTTATCAGAAATATGTAGAGTCCTTACGGATATAAACCACCGTATCTACTATTGAGCTGTTGAACAATTCTTTCTTATAATCGAAAAAATTATAGGTAAAATTATATCGGTTCAAAATTAATATATCGAAACAAATCAATGCTTTCTTAAGAAATACGCTATAAACTCTCAACAAATTGATAATATTTAAAGATCTCTCACGAGGTTCTGAGTTTGGAAGATATATTTTAATTTATGTTACTTCAGTTAGTCGAATAGATTGAAATGTTACAAATTAGATAGTTTAAGTTTGCGCATAACTGTGTTAGATTTGATGTAACCGTATAAGGTAGTAAATAGTGTATATGATTGCATTGAATTGAGTCAAAACATAGGTCTTTGTATTGGACCAAGAAATTGGTTTGCCGCGCTAAGGTCGAATTTCCTTTGCGCCTCAATAACTTAAAAGGCTCATTTTTGCTTGTTTTACATTATGTTAATTTCTAACGATAACTCTAAGCAAAATATTCTTCAATTAGGAATTGTCATCCAAAATGGTAAAGCACTTTCTTGGTCGACTATACACCACGAATAGATGTAACACACCAACCAAGAACATTGTTATGTACCGTTCTGTGGTCCTAATGTTGGTGCACAATCTCCAATAACACCAATTTGTATCAAGCATTAATTGTCCACAGTTGGTTACTTGTACAGTAGGAAAGTTCAAAGATAAAGTTAAGGACCTGTGTGTTGACTGATAGATGTGATTGGTGAGCTTGTATTGTCATTATTATTATAATTTATTTTGCTATTGTTACTCTATATTATATAATACATATTCTAGATTATATAATATAATGAAATATCCATAATACTGTGAGCGGCGTGGACGTACCATTGGTGTACGTACGCATCTAACACCATTATTGTTACCTTTTTTATTGAATGTTATGTGTGTGTACAGTCCCTTATCAATAAAATAAAATAAAAAAGTAATGCTCCCATGGATAATGTACCAAATTTTACTTTTATGGTCAGAGTCAATTTTAGTTTCCTTTTGAAAAAAACTAAAAAGCATCAAGTGACGATACATTAGCGTTTAATGTACTAAACCCGAGGATCGACAGCATTTTATTATGCACGAAAGCCAAGTTTTTATTCTGACCGCAAAATTATGGAGTGTATTATTGAATTTACGTTAAGAAAAAGTGCTCCAAAACAAACAAAATGTAATTAATAGCCTTCGTGTTTTCATATTCCTTCTAAATTAAATTTGGGCGTTATTAACTCACTTGAGGCGTTTTCTCTGTTCATCAATCAAAGTGTGGTCGCTAAGAGTGGAAGCGCCATTTACTTCCTACCCGCCATCTCTTTCTTGTCAACACTATAACAGATCCTTTAGAACGAGACAGGTAATATTTTTGATTAGACAGTACAGGATTACAATTTTCAGGGTTCACACGAGGGCCGCGAGTGCTCCGAGCGACCATCTTCAGAAGCAGTAATCAATTTTGTATACAAACGGCGGTTATTAATTGATTTTTTTTCTCTCTAATGACCAAAAATAACATCTGCCAAAACAGAGGCGGTCGTTAGTGGACGTGCCAAAATAATGTTTTTGGGGGTTACATTTTTGTGCGGCTCGCTCGAAGTATGCACGTGCCACACTACATCCAGGCACGTGGGATCCCACGTGGACTGACTGCGGTGGTGTCCGGAGCGGAGAGACGGTTTCGAGTCCTTGAGAGTCTCAGTCGAAAAATAGATGCGATGGCCTCCGAACGCGGCGGTACACTTTTTACAACTGACTGTCAAAAACAGCTATGTTTGCGGCAGTGCGTAGGGGCAGGGATCTATTACGGGGAGGAGACCATCGACAAATGCGTGCGTGCGTATAGATTAAAAAACTTAATTTGAAACCCAACAACCAAATACTGAGATTTGTGGTCCTTTGAAGTTGTAAAATATATTCTCTAAGTATACGTATTTAAAAGATATAACCGTTTGTATCACATTTCCCATACATCGCAAGGGGTACCAAAACCAACATATGTATGTTACTTCTGGTTGACCTAAAGTAATGAAATTTGGCAAGAAGCTATTTCTTGGCTGGCCCGTTGGCTCAGTGAGCAGTGACCCTGGCTTCTGCTCCGAGGGTCGTGGGTTCGATTCCCACCTCGAGTCTGGGTGTATTATCAACATGTATATAATTATATATTAAAAAAATAATTGTGTATAACAGGCGGCTGTTACCTATAACACAGGCATTAAATTGTCTACCTTAAGAACAGACGTCCGTGTGTCATATAGTCCTGTATATATTTATTTATTTCTATTTCATGAAGTACAAGTATAGGAAAATATTCGAAAATTGTAAATTTGAAATTCCGTCACAAAAAAAAGAATTGCATTGACTTTGTCAATTCCAAGAATTTTTATGAAAAGTGTGTATATATCTTAATATAACCTGGTGAAGTATTATGTGATGGTAAGGAACCCTTAGTTTTCTAATCTGACTTGCACTTGTCCGGTTTATATTTCTGAAAGATGAAATCTTAGTTTCTGACTAGTGACTCATATACTTTTTAATACAAGGACTAATATTGTTTGTTTTTTAGTTCTTTGGTGATTCACGACGGCAATTTTTTATTTAAATATCACCTATACCAATACATAAAGCTTTGGAGTTTGTTTGTTTGAACGCGCTAATCTCAGGAACTACTGGTCCTATTTGAAAATTTTTTTCAGTTTTAGATAGTCTATTAGACTGTATATCATCATGCTAAAAACTGAACGTTTTTTTTATTTATTTTACGCATCCGAAGTCGCGGGCACTGCTAGTTTATAATATAAGTATATAGATATATTATGTTACATACGAGACTGATCAACCATTCCCACCAGGTGGCGTCGCGGTCAAACGTTGACTACGATAAGAATTATAAAGACCACTATAAAGGCAGAGGTCTGGGGTTCCGCAGTCGCTCCTGCATTACTGCTTTAATACCCACTATTTTTTATTATTATTATACATATAAAGATAATATTTTACGTAATAACATATAACGATTATAAATAATTATAAATAAAATATAACGATTATACATAAAATATAAATAAAACGATTATAAATAAAATATAACGGACACGTTGGCGTCTTATCCGACTTTTATTGACGAGGATCAATAAAACACCAATTTAACTTAAACTTCTCGCAGACTGTATTTAGAAAGCTCTTTTATTTACAACGGATAATCACAAAGTCGTGGGAACGTGCCGTCCAACAATTTGGCACAAGCTTATCTACTAAATGGGGGCCGACACTAGTACGCACCCTACACAATCTATGAAAGTTTCGTATTACGTGAAAAGTTACGTGTACTGACGTTTGAGTTTTGACTGGCGCGTTGGCGCAGTGGGGCCCTAGGGAGTTGGCCTGCCGCTTCTCAGGTTTCGGTGACCCCAGGGCCCCCGTCGAATTTGAGCACGATGACATCGACGCTAACAAAGAAAGTAAGGGCTTTATTGTAAGTAGCGACTTGGTTAAGTAGGACCTGTATAAGTGAAAAACCTCCATAACTGGAACTCATGCTGGGGTTCAACACTTTGGCACGTAAAATTACCCCTGCTAGTGGGACGAAGCAAACATCTATATCTGGGATTTGTTATATTATTTAATAATGACACCTCTATGACTGAAATAATCTGTATTCTAACCTTTATTAACCGAACCCTCTTGTAAATAAGACGGATATTCATGCCTGGCTACCTGAGACACTGAGTAAGTGGAGTACCTCTATAAGTGAAACTTATTAGCAGGTCTCTTGATGTCTCTCTTAATCAGGGTTCACTGTAGTAGATTATGAGACTATTACTACGACGTAAAATGGACGTGGTGGTTATAGTATTACGGAGGCAGCTTAATAGTTTAATGGAAACGTTAGGGGTTGACAACCTTTTAAATCGGGAGAGTCAAAACTAACAACTTACGAAAATTCAAACTTTCTAAAGAGCCACAAAAAAAATTCAACCCGAGTGTAAATAATAGTCGCTTAAATAAAGTTTTTCATAAAAAAAAAAGTTAATCTTTTTATTCATAAGAAAAATATCTTCTCATCCATATGAGAATAGTAGTTTTTCAAAATAAATTAGGGTATTATTAGATTACCGCATGATTTCGAATGGAACTAAAGAGGCACAGCTTCACATCCATAAAGTAGCTCGCGAGCCGCAGGTTGACGACCCCTGTTTCATTCTATTGCCATAGTATATTGTAGAAGTAAAAGTTAGAGACACAAAAGAAGATTACATCCAAAGTATAACCATTAAACAACCTAACTGACCTAAGAAAAAGCATTGTTTCTGAGATAAAAATTGCTTAAACTATTTGCACGCTCAAATTATAGTTGAATGTATTGGAACTTATTACTTTATATCATAATTTGTACCACATTCCTGCAAATAAAGATATGATTATTATGAAAAGATGTAGAAAAATTATGCGAGCGCAGTCGCGTGCAATAACCTAGCAACGTGTATAAGTTTTACCTTGTCTGGAATGGGTGGCATGAGATGTTGAAGCGCCGATCTCAGGTGGAGCACTTCGTCTATAATAAAGTCTTTGTATTAATACGTGAAGCAAGAACTTTCGGTGTTATTTTACGAAAATTGGACCCGACAGAGGAGTATCAAATTTGGCAAAGGTGCATTTGGCTTTTCGCACACTACCCCTCTAAATATATTATTATAATATAGAGGAGAGTTTGCGAATGTTGATATTTATATAACGTATGCCTTATAAATAAATAAATATATATACAGGAGTATATGACACACGGACGTCTGTTACTAAGGTAGACAACTTAATGCCTGTGTTATAGGTAACAGCCGACTGTTATACACAAATATATATTTTTTTTAGAAATATATAATTACAAACATATGGATAATACACCCAGACTCGAGGTGGGAATCGAACCCAAGACCCCCGGAGCAGAAGGCAGGGTCACTGCCCGCTTTTAATTTAAGCTTAGTAGGAGGGGAAAAAGTGAATATTAGACATACCTAAAAAGTATTCCTAATATTCTTTAATAAAAAAACGAAAACTATTTTGATTTAAATCGGACCAAAAGTTATTTTGAAGTTATTTAACAAAATACCTTTATTGCGTCACAGATACGAAACCCTTCTATATAAACGTGTCTTCACAAGCTCTTGGCCACGTATTAATTTAGGAATCTCTTAACAAATAGTATTATAAATCGATAATAGTCTTCAGTTGTTGAACTCCCTAAAATAAAGAGGTTATTACGAAACAAAAATTTGTTGCATTTATCACCCCAGTTCGGCTCTCAAGCGCTTAACTTCAGCGATTGTTCTGATACAAAGTGCGATATTATATAATTTCGCGGCAACGGTTCCCACCGAAGTGGCCATTTCAGATCTCATCTGTCAGATGGATGCGTTGTTTTGCTTTTTATTGTGCCCATAAAGCCGGGGCGTGACCTCAGCTTCTACGCCTGAATAACAATCCGAGAATTTACGAAGCCTTTATACAGCGATTTTAACTATTAATGATATTAGGGGATTTCATTTATGTTTCAGGAGAATCTATATATATAATAAGTGAGGCCAAAACTTTTACGAAAATCGAGCGGACGAAGCAGTGTGAATTTTGGCACGACTGTAAATTTATAAAAAGGACGGTGCGGGTGCTAATCTATACTTTTTTAATATAGAAGAAGAAGAAGTTGAAGAGTTTTTTTTGTTTGCTGGAATGCGCTAATCTCAGGAACTATAGGTCTGTTTCGAAAAATTATTTCAGAATAAGTTAGCCCATTTATCTCGGGGAGGCTAAAAGGTATTACATGTCATCACGCTAAAATTAAATCTACTCTTTTAAAGCCACACGCACACCAATGCCATGATGCAGTAAATTATACGTAGCAATGACAAATATCAAAAATAACATTGTGTTTTGTTAATTATGACATTTATCGTGATTAAATTGTTAAATGCTGTTTTACTAAGAATAAAAATATTGTAGATAGCTTTAAATAAGAATGTGGTTCGGAAATCTGAGGATTTCAGGACCAATTCCGACCAACCGACGATCTCTAGTTTAAATTATTTTTGATTGAATTTGGTCATCTGTAGGAGGGGTGGACTATAGTCTATTGACTTTTGTGTTTTAAGGGATGTGATAGATAGCTCTATCCTTAAAATCCCTGTTAGTATAGGTCATCCTAATGAGATATGCAGTGATACAAATAATTTAAAGATGTTTCCTTACCTGTTTTATAAAATCAACATTGTAAAAATTGGTATTTTGTTGAAAGTTGAAAGCAAACGCTTGCTTTCTCGAAGTCGCCATTCGGTTAAGGCTCTACTCCACCTGCCTAAACTACATCTGGCCAAGTGCCTTACCCATTGCCACTTGAGTCCCGTAAAACTATATTCGGGTATCATGTTACGAGACTCAAGTTTTTAGCCTCGAGACTTAGCGTATCTAAACTATTCTCTGCTATGTTTAAAGGCTAAAGTTAACTTGTTAATACTAAATTAAACTTAAAAAGGTTACTTGAGTCAGAATATGTTAATCGGATGCAGGAAACATCTCATCTGCCCGCCCACTCGTAGCTGGTTATAGCTTGCCGGATATCAGTGCTCGATCTCAGCAGGATATGTGACCCTGCCTTCTGCTCCGGGGGTCGTAGGTTCGATTCCCACCTCGAGTCTGGGTGTATTATCCATATATATGTATTTATATATTTCTAAAAAAAAATATTTGTGTATAACAGGCGTCTGTTACTTATAACACAGGCATTACTTAATGTTGTCTACCTTAGGAACAGGTGTCCGTGTTTCATATAGTCCTGTATATAATTATTTATATATAAAGAAGAATATTTTATTGTATAAATTATGATAGTACAAAAGTTACATTCGTATACGATCGATTTAATAAAACGCTTGTTTGACAATCACATGTTGTACTCGTACATCGAGAAAATAAAACAACTATTGTTTAATGTTTTTTTTTTTAATTTTCTTTACCCGTAATGGACCCTTTGATGTCAATATCTGTTAAAAAGAAAGTATAACAAAAAAAAATTATAAATTCTCAACTAAATAAATCAACATATATTTTTCTTACGAAGTAAGTTTATACAAATATTCCATGTACATGTGTGATTATTTTGGTTAAATGGTATTCCACTATTTTTTATTTATCACAGCATAAAATATTTACAAGTACATAACAATTAGTATTGTAAAGTACTATTTCACTTAACATTACATGTACAGACGACCAATAAAGTGCTTTACCATTTTGGATGACAGCTCCTAGTCAAAAAACTTTTGGTAAGCGTTATTGTTAGAAGTAAACGTAACGCGTGACAAGCAAAAATAAGCCTTTTAACTAATTGATGTGCAAACGACATTCGACCTTAGTGTGGCAAACCATTTTCTTGGTCGACTATACAACGCAAGATGCCCTAAATTGAATGTTCTATTACAAAACATGGAATAATAACCCATAAACAACTAGACTTACGGTATATTATAAAAATTGAAAGTTTGTCAAAACAAGTTCTCAACACAGATAAGACAATGACCTATTGTAGTCTAATTAATTTAGTTTAAAGAAAAAAAAACTCCGACAACTTAAAAAATAATTACTACTGTGTCATGAAAAACATTCTGAATGACATATCAAAATGGGTGCATTGAATTGTTCTTTTCAATAGTTTTAATTAATAAAGAACTATAAACAAATGTTGATTAGAGTCAAAATAAAATTATCGGTAGACCCACCGCTGATGACCCCAGTGACAATCAATTTTTATAGTTAATGTTTTAATAAATCAAAATTATTTAGATAGTCTTTTAAATGTTTCATTCATTCATTCATTCATTCATTCATCAGAATAATAATAATGGAACCATTTTGTTATTTTTTCATAATTGCTGCGTTTTATCTGCCAATAAAACGCTTGCTGTTGTCCACAGCCTTATTTGGGGTTAGAGACGAATTTCTTAGCATTCCATGGATTCGCCGTGCGGGTGCCGGGTCCATCGCGTAGCCTTTAAAATATGAGTAAACCCGAATAAGGCCATAGGAGACAATATGTTGCTTGGGATATTTTTCTTGCACATAATATGTTGTTAATGAGTCAGAAATTATTTGTGTGGAAGATTATTTTTTAGTCTTTTTATGATTAAGCTATGATGAACTTGAGTTATAAGCTCTGGAGGTGTGAAAAATGTAAATATAATTACTTTATTTTGTGTGTGTGCGGATTTTTTGATATTTGCTTTAGAATATTACTAAATATCATGTGATACAATAACAATTTTGGAGGACATTAAGAGTTAAAACGTAATTAGATGTAAGTTTAATTGCAATAATTAAACATTTCATACTTTTAACGTATCTTAGAACACCTGCTCGTGCTTAACATAAAATACATTTTTTATTTTTTATTAAAAATTTTCGTAACATTCTTATTAATAAAAAAATAAATTGAAAATAGAACAGACCAGTTGCAACTTGGAATTTCGCGACAGGTATACGATTATATACCTAGTTGACAACAAAATCGAGAAACGACAATGAGGTTTCTAAATAGAAATTTTGTTAATTTTCAAACTAATATTTAGTTTGAAAATAAATTTTAAGAAAATAAACAAAGTGATGAAAACCAATTCCAAATGAGCTGAGGCAGTCACAATATATCTTACTGGTCGCAATAACGCTAGGGCCTTTTGGTGCGCCTCAAAAAAAAGAACCAATTCTGTCGCGCGTTTGTTCTAAAGTATAACGAATAATGATTTATTTGTCATCAGTCTATTAAATTGTCTGCCTGTATGTCGTATTATTACATTTTCCTGATATTTCGTATAAAACTAAAAAACTATCGGGTTTGATCAATTTAAATGGGTTTAACCAAAGCATATGATGTAATTAAACTCCTTATTAAAACAAAACCGATATTCGTTGTAATAAGTATTTATCTTAAAACTGAGAGGAACTGTTTCAACTAGCACAAACTAATCCACGATTTCTGAGTTAACAGTGAGCTTTCAATTAGTAAGGCCCGGTTAAATACCCGAATCTAGCTTTTGTCGCACTCAAATGAGGTGAAAGATTTGGTATGCCTGAAAATATGTCTAACATTCTTTAAAATACGAGTATTGTCAAAGACGGGCGACATATGAAAATGTCATTTAATCTCCCTCACGATTCCCAAGGCGGAAACAGGACACGAATTATAAAGAAATTAAAATTCCATACAATCCATTGACCGAATGAACACTAGACACGAGCGTTCATTGAGATTCCTTCACTAGTTGTTCATTAGTTTCTTTATGGTGTCGACAACGGAGCGCTCCAGATGGAATACCTCACATCCGTTCCGCTCAACGTCGACACCAAAAAACACCTCCACAAGAATGTCATTTACTCACCGCATCGCTCCGAGATATGAACAATCGTTTATTATTCCTAGGGTTGCCAAAATACAAAAAATTTAAGCATAAAAACTATAGATTCAAAAGAAAGTCTATAAATGTAATATGTACCATTTTAGGAAAATTGCTCAGATGGAGGAGTATGAAATTTGGCACAAATATAGTTTACTAGTTATTCTCCGCGACTTAGTCCGCGTTAAATAAGGTGAAAAAGTTTAGCGTGATGGTATATAGCCTATAGCCTTCCTCGATAAATGGGCTATGTAACACTATAAGACTTTTTCAAATCGGACCAGTAGTTTCTGAGATTAGCACGTTCAAGCAGACAAACAAATTCTTCAGCTTTATATATTAATACGGCAAGAAATAGAGGGTATGCGGATGCTAATATTTTAATAAAATTTCCATTACATGTATGTATATTAAATTTTAATAAAAAACTACATGCACACCAACGCCAAATTATTCATTAATATTTAATTAAAGAGAGTAATTGAAGTGGAAGGTGGTGAATATGAATAAAAGGACTTTGTGTAGCTACGCAATGTTTTGTTAGATTTAAAACTGGAATATGGAAAAGTATTTTTAAAATACTAAAATATCAACGCAAGTATTATAATTAGATACTGTGGGATGTACTACAGCACACCAGTTTATCAATTTCGAATGAAGTGTCACCTGTGTGATAATCACTTCGAAATTAAAACAGATCCAGCAGTAAGTTTTATAATAAATAATATTTATTTTAGTTTTTTCTTTTTTTATTTATTTAATATTAATTTATACAAAAATTACAGATAATACACATTCAACAATAGTATTTAATAATTAAAGTAATGAAGTACAAAATACTAACATGTACATATGTTAGTGTAATCAAAATGCATGGAAAAACTAATGTAATTTGCTTAAATCAGGAAATGAAAGTAGTATAGTTTTTAATGTATGTTATGATTTCTGCAAAGTAATACAAGGTATAATCAAAAAACAATATTTTCCATAGAATCTAGATTATGTCATTGTATCTGGGGCAAGACGTCAAGAAAACAGATGGGATCCCACAGAGAACGGTCAGATTGTTCCTGAAACTAAAGAGACTCAGAAACGTCTGTTCGATGATGCCATGTTCAGACTAGAACACAAAACAGGTGATGAAGATGCCAGCAAACTTGATAAGCCAAGAATAAACCGGCTAGTTGGAAGAAATGAAACTGTTTGGAAGGACGACTATGAGGCCAATTGTATTTTGAGAAGGAATTTTAGGGTATGTATTCACATAGCACTTCCAAGGTCTAAGTATACCAGTCTTAGTATCTATTTCATATAATATTACATATTAAAGATTAACATAAACATTTGCAGATTATAAACAATGACCTTAATTTGAACAATAATAAAAAACTATATACATACATAATAAATAACAAACTAATTAAAGTAAGAAAATTATGTAACAAATAAAAACAAAATATGAAAGAGAAACTCTAAAAAAGCTGACCCCACATGTAAATAATAATAATAATATTTTAACCAAAAACTGACAGTGAAATTGTCACAAGTGGATCAAATTAAAATGGGATCATATAGGAATAATCAAATTCAACCCTGTCGAAAGTTCTGAGGTACCAAACATGAAAAAAATACAGTATAATTGAGATGTTCCTCCTTTTGTTTGAAAATATTTCATCTAATCACATAGAACTAATTACATGCTGTGGGATGTATAAATACACTTCTTGATTGCTAAATTTTTAAGAAAATTGTGAAATTTCATAATTCACACTTTAATTAAATTTACTCAAATGACAACTGAACTGGATATTAATTGGGCCGGCGCGTCCGGGTACCAGAACCTCATTCTCACATAAGATCGACGTGAAGTTGCGGCAATGCTGTCATGTCAAGCAATGGTATCGTTGTAGTGTTTCGGTTTGTGAGACTTCCCGGAAGCTTAAACTCGTTATTAAAGGCCCGCGACGCATCTGCTAGCCTTTTGTTCATGTAGATGTCCAAGGGCGTCGGTAGTCACTTAGGTGAACCGCTTGCTCGTTTGCCTCTTGTAACATAAAAAAAACCTATTATTTCGACTGTTTCTTGATTTCTTGAAAATTCGTTATGTTGTTCTTGTTTCATTGTTCGCAGTATAAAAGTTATCAATAATATTGTTACAGAAAAGAAGAAAGGAGTTAGAAGAATCAGCTGTGAATGATAGCTTGCTTTTAGCTTTTAGCCTTCAAAGTTTTCTAGTTAACACAGTATCTCAGGTCTTGTCGGTTTAAACGTCATTGGCAATCGTTTGTTCCGATCTCCCGCGAAATGTCGAAGCAAAGTTCAAGAGAACAATGGGTTGGGTTAATGGTTACGAAACGCTTCCACTGCGCCGAATGGATGCATGGTGGAATTGGGCCGGGAATTCCAAGGTCAGCTTGGTATATCGATGTTATTAATGTTAGCAACAATAGCATTGGTACACCCTAAGACAAGCTGTACTCGAAGAGTAAATAGAACCTATAGCCCTAGAGCTGAAGCCAGGGTCGCTGCAAACTGCGCCAATAGGCTAGTTGCAAGTAATGGAAAGTTCAGACGATGCAGGTAAAGTTCCGAACATCTGAGACCCTAGCACGAACATTTCGAACCGTTCGAGTCGTAGATTGTACTTTGAAAATGTTCGTGCTGGGCTCGCATCAGACCCTACTTCGTGTTAACGCGGGTTGCATCAGCATTGATTAAAAGCTTGACACGATAAAGACTTGCCTCCTGTGAACCTAGCACGAAGATTTTCATCCTAAATACAGTCAACTCTTCGAATTGGGACTGTTCGAAATGTTCGTACAAGTACACAACCATAACGAACGAACGTAAAAGTTCTGATGGTACTACATTTAAATGCTTCATAATTATTTAAACACTAGCTGTGCCCGCGACTTCGTCCGCGTAAAATTAGGTAACAAAAATAGATTCCTCGATAAATAGGCTAACTAATACTGAAAGAATTTTTCAAATCGGACCAGTAGTTCCTGAGAATAACGCGTTCAAGCAAACAAACAAACAATCTCTTCAGCTTTATATATTAGTATAAAATATGATTATGTTACATTATAAATTGATGAATTCTTCTCACGTGTTTACATATTGAACATTGTATGTACTTATAAAGTAATTAATTTACATAACTGGATCGTAAGGGCGATTTTATGTAAAGCCTTCGTTTTAAATTAATTAATTATTATTCATATTAGAATAAATATTTACATAGCACCAGCAAAACGTTCCCACAGTTAGCACATACAAATAAAATTGTATTAATTATATGATAAGAAACTTCCGAAAAACGTACCATCGCTTCCAAAGGTCAAACGATTTCCCTCAGGGGCTGTTTGAAGATTTTTTGAAAATTTCTAAAAAATAATTCCATCCCTTTTAGAGTTTCTACGCGATGAATATAACACGGATTTATATATGTATAATAGATTAGCGGACACGGCAGACGTTGTCCTGCCTTAACGTTGGGTTACTTACTATTTACTACATTCTATTATCCTTCAACATTATTCCCTGTTCCCGTCCCCGTTCCCATTCCGGTTTCGTTCCGTTCCGTTTCTTTTTTACAATCTTTTATGTAGTAAAATGTATAAATGTTTGTGTTAATCGTTTTAAATATTTCTTTGATTTGTGAACTATATGCTTATTTAAAGCTATTTACAAAATATCAATTCTTTGTACAATGACAATGTAATAATTGACAATTAATATTTTTACCGTCGCCATGTTTACGCTTTGACACAATCTTATAATAAAAGGTGTACATGTGTGTATATCATATGACATTAGTGTGGTTTTTTTTTTAATAATTTAATGTATTAATGATGCATATTTTATAAAAATATTAACATCACACCCTCTTCCATATTAAATATGAATGTAAGCGCAATTTTCTTATTAACATACCTATAGATTCAATGAGAATAGAGAACGTTAGCCGAAACGTTAACGCTCCAATAACCTAAAAGATTCATTAACGCCGTTCATCTCAATAACTAGTTTCACAACGTTTCCTGTTTGCACATATTGCATCAGCGATCGGTATTCACAAGAAAGTTATCCGTTTTCGCTTTCCATGATGATGTTTGTTTATCTGTCGTGTGTTGTGCTACAAGATCGGTTTCTAATATCGTATATTCAAGGAGAGAGATTGTTTGGCTAAGAGCCTCATAGTTCTGCATATTCTGCAATTAGGGCAGCGTCACACTTGTAGTCATTTTGGTCTGCAGCCGAACTGAGCGTGACGCGTCCGCATACCAGAGTCCCTAGTACGGAAGTTCTCGATAGTTTTACTTACTTTTACGTTCGAAATGGAGGTTAGTGCTTCCACTTTACACGACTTAACGGACGTAACGTCGAGCATTCGATACGTCCGAGTTCTCACTTCATTTATGCTAGCAATATGTAGCAAGAAGTTGTGGAAAACGGTAGCATTTATGTTTTATTTGACTTTAGGTTTCGAACGTAAAAGTGATATCGAGAATGTTCTTGATAGGCCCTCACTAGAATCCCCGCAATCACTACAATCTCATGATTAATATCGATTAGTAACATTTTACGTGCCTTCCGAAACACGGAGGAGCTGGGATATTTAAAAATCAGTATTAGAATGGGTCACCCATCTATTTCCCGGCCGTGGTAAGAGCTACTTAACCTATTGATCGCCTTAAATGTCAAGCTACGACCTTCTCATATAAATATATTATATTTAAAAGAGCTTGTAAAAGTCTACTTGAATAAAATATCATTTGAATTTGAAAATTTGAATATAGGAATGTGCGTAGGTGTTATCGGTTCGGAAACACTGAAGATGGCAATTGGTTCCACGGAGGAAAATTCTCAGGAAATTTCTTACAAATCGCTCGGTTGCGAATTGATCGTTGGCAATTATCAGTTAGTTATGCACCATTGCAACAGATCAAATACAAAACTACACATAAATTAATTCGCGGCACGCAAATTTTGATTGCGTTACCGATTTGCATAGCAACAGTTTTCATGTGACTTGCGAAATGTTCACCGAGCGATCACATCGTATTTTGAACTCGCTTGCCAAACTATCGAACATGCTTTACGCACTATTTGACAGCGACCGACGCGTCGATATATAGCCGTATCCTGACTAATTGATCAGCCTCGCATTTGCTGCGCAACGTTTTTTGTTTGGAGCATGTGCGTTTCCCTCTATCGAGGAACGTCCTCTCTAACCGAGGAATATGCCTCGCGAGGCTTGTTGTTGTTTGTTCATTGGTTTGTTTATGCTTTATTTTTCTAGGTAGAATATTAAATAAATAATATTCGTTAGCCTCGCTAAATCTTTAAAACGGCTGAACCCGTTAGAAGGTTTAAAAGGAAATGAAGGAAAGGAGAAGTCAAAAGACTATTTAAAACACACACTAAAAATTCTTATTTGTTCGATACGTTTTGATACGATTCGTACTACTGACTAGACTATAGAAAATTGACGTGCCATGTAAATTTATTATTTCGTACATATCAAATTTTACGGAAAATACGTAAAGCATCTATGGTAGGTTGAAGATTCAGAGGCAGACCCAAAACAAGATGGAAAGATGTAGTGACAGAGGACAGTAGGAACAGAGTGATGGAGAACAGAGGAAGTGCAGAAAATTCGTAAGGCTGACCACACCATCATGTGGGACACACAGTAAAGGAGAAGGAGAAAAGGAAGAAGAAGACATAAAGCATGTGTGATTAGCTAAAATTCGGGCAAGACAACGTTAAAGAGAATGAAAACGAGAAAATTTGCACAATTAAAGCATGTTCAGCTTGCTAATCCGAAACATGATTCCTTGGCTGATCGAAGTCCTTTCCTATATATCCTTCTGAAAAGATCATTGTATGCAAATGTTGACTTCTGAATGCAGAACGTGTTTTACGGCTTGGCATTTGAAATTTAATTTTGACATCTGTTAAGCGAAACTACATAAGCTGTACTTTAATCATTCAATTTGTTTTCAGCGATAATATAACTTTAATTGTTAATATTATATTTTGTATGTACATTTACACTTGCTCCTCAAGATAATTCTTTTTAAACTTCCTAATTCTAAATTTCTTTACTTACTTACTGGAGCGACTCAGCAACCCAAAATGAGTTTTGGCCTCCGACAAATTTCTTTACTAATTTAGATTTAATTAAAGAACTCTTTTGCTCCTCAATTTTTAAAAATTTTCTAAATGGTAAATACATTGTTATCTTTTATTCTTTGTTTAATAAAAAAAGCTTTACTTTTGGAGTGCCGACAGAAGTGAAAACTTGAACTTGTTGTGTATACGGCTGTGCAGACGCAGTAGAGTTGTCGGTACGGTAACGGTGTCGCAAATTCAATAGTTTTTATTCCATTTCAAAAATGCCCAATGCGCTTAAAGAAGTTTACATTTCAAAATGTTGTCCAAACTTGTACCTAATCATTGGAAACCACCTAGTCGACATTGCTTGCCTGAAGATGACTTGGTAATGAAAGCCGTTTTTCGTGAATGAAACCTAGGGCAATAAGTGGCACGGGCTTACATTTGCTTTGCTGCCTTTTTAACATTTTTTCCCTCGCTTCAGAAAAGAGTGTAATTAACGGACGGTTTTGTCTCCAGGGTCTTCCGTCGTGGTCGCGCGGTCTGGAGGCTGCCGAGGCGGCCCGCGCCCGCCTCGTGCGCTGGGCGTGCGGCGACGCGCCCCCCGAGGCCGAGCCGCCCCGGAAGAAGATGCCCCACGCACTGCGCCGGAGATGGCCAATGTGCCCCTGCTTACAGGTGAGATAACTACAAGAGGCAAACCGGCGAGCGGTCCACCTAAGCAACTACTATCGCTCATGGATATCGAGGACCACAGGTTCGCAGATGTGTTTCCGACCTTTATGGAGAGGGATTGTAGGCCAGCGTTAAATCTAAAAAACCGAACGAAACGCGACAACAATACCATCACTAGATGTGACAGCATTGCCGTCACTTTATGCCGATTTTACGTGAGGGAGACGTATTGGCACTTTTTATAATGTACAAACACGTTTGGGGCGGTCTTCAGGCCAGTCATTATTTGTTGATATTTAGGTAGACAATGGAATGAACGTATATTGTTAGCACAAATGTTACAAGCATACTATAATACCGGTGCCAGACATAGCTCAAAGTGTTTGAACATTTTTGTTCTTGAAGTCTACAAAATTCTACAAAACTTAGTGCAGTTACAATAAGTCCCCGGCCAAACTACATGTTCATTGAAATGATCATTCAAATGAAGCTATTTCTGGCTCTGGCATAACTTAACGAATGTTGCGAACAAAAAAATATGGTTGCGTTCTTACTTGCCAACAATTATGTGCGTGTTTTTATATGTTTCACTAATTTTATATATCGAATATCGATGAATATTTTAGATATAAAAATAGTTTTTATCGTTATTTAAAATTTATGTGATTCATTAATAGGCCGATTACAATGCGAATTCAAACTCGAAATCCGGTTTCAAGGTGCCCATCATTATTGTTGCAATATTCAAATCAAATTAGCCATAAATCTAGCTTAAATGCACCAAATTGCCATCTGTTGTGGCGTTTCGCTATGTTTAATTTGTGCTATTGCCATTCCTGTGGCGTTTGCTTATTGATTATAGCCGTCATAAAGAACAATACTTAGATAATTTCAGGTCCTACGATAGAAAGAAGATAATTTGTAAAATCCAAAGCGCACTACTCATAACGTCGATGTATTAAATTTAGTTTTTCATCAATTATAAATAAACGATAGGTTCCGAATTACAAATCTACTTTCAATAGGAAACAGCGCATAGTAACTCTGAAGCTAGTAAAAAAAATAATGTAACAAGTTGACTGTTTCGAACGTGATCGTGCCAAATCCACACACACAGGAAATATTTTTTAATCAGTTTTTTCTCACACTAAATAAAATAAATATTCTTCCGATGTATTAAAAGCGTTAAAACACGACTTTTTATTTACATTTATCAATATGTTGCTTACATGACTGGCCCCTTGGCGCAGTGGGCAGTGACTTTGCCTTTCGCTCCAGGGCTCGAGTGTGCGATTCCCGTCTCGAGTCTGGGTGTATTATTTATATGCATGTAGTTATATATTTAAAAAAAAATCTGAGATTAGCGTGTTCAAAAAAACAAACTCTTCAGATTTATATATTAGTATAGATTAATAAAATATTAAAACAAAGCCAATTTAGGAGGCACTGTGTATCCTACCTTCCGTCGTTTCAAAGAAAAATGAGTATTTTTTCGCTTATGATATTGAGATCTGTATATATGAAACCTAATTTGTAGCTTCACCTCATCTGAGGTAGCAATGCAGTAACACTGCGTTAAAGCATGCAGGGCGCAATGAAAAGTGAGACATCACTTCTGCGTTCCAGACCGGTACTGTCAGTTAATCTACAGTTGAATATATGTTTCTTGCTTTGGCCATATTGTGTAGGAAGTGTATTTAATGATGTCTAGACCTAGAAGTATAAATATTATATCTTTTGTCTTTATTTCTATCTTTTGAAGTAATTTTTTTTACGCGCGCTTGACTTTGGGAGTAAGCTGGTGAATTGGTCAAGAGCGTTACGAAAAGTGTGATCGGGTGAGGCGAAAGGAAATTAGAGAGAAAGAAAGAAACAGTGTTTATTCAAACGTTATGAAAAAGTAAACAACATTACAAATACACAATACAATAATAACTTTAAAAAATGAGAGGGAGATACATTTTACTGGAGATAGAAAGAGAGAGTTACGTTTCGTATACTGTAGGGGGAAAGAAAGAGAGGTGCGAGCTAACATTTTCTTTCTCCCTTTCTCTCATAACCAGTTACGCTTCGTATATCTATGACAAAGTGCAGGCCTATTGTCTGTAAATAAAATGTGTGAAATACAGTGTTTAAAATGTATAAATTTGTAAATTCATTTTAAAGTACAATATTAAATACATATATGTATAAATTATACATATGTACATATAGATTGAGCTAAAGAAGTTTTACTTCATTTACACTTTAGCAAACTCGTCTCTTATATTGTTGTGAAATACGTTGACATCCTATTCCAAATTATTTATATAAATTCTCACTGTGTGTAACTTGACATTATTAAATGTAATTTTGATTATTTGACATTACTTGTAAAATTGACATTTTTTTTACACTACACATTCATGGTACTAGACATGATTTGCAAATTTGACATTAGAATAACTATTTTATCCAAATTTTTTTTATCCTACTAATTAAACGCAACTTATTATTACTGTTTTATTTTCCTGACACCTTACGACTCTAATATCTTATAAAACTATATTATAATAAAAGAGTTTCGATATAAAATTTATCTATTAAAATTGCTACGTCCTAACGGGGCATCGTGTACATCGTGTATATCGTGTGCAATTGAATGAATGAATATGAACGTGAAAATGACGTAGAATTAGAAGCAGGCGAGTCGAGTGTCTGCGGCCACTTTCAAAGAAGTGACGTGTGAGTAATACCCTACGTGTGATCGAGCTGAAATGGATAAGAAAAAATATAAATGAACCAAGTGTCGCCAAAAAGAGATTCGGCAAAGCTCGTTATTCTGATAGATTGCGCGTCTCACTTTATTTGCTTTCGAACACGCGTTCAATCTCACTTCGCCGAGATGGCTTTAATAAATTAAAATTTTGAATTTAATATTCCAGTCCCATCAATATTGAAAATGTTCGAAGTGACTGCCGAGTTAAGGAAGAGGGGGATATGAATTAGGTTAATGATTGCGAATATACCTTGTACTAGCTTTCGAAAATTTGAGTATAAGGTGTCATTTTTATACACACATAACACTACTTATCGCTCTTAATTGAAATATTTGAACTGGAAAATTAAAACAATAGGTTGAAAAAGCTTACATTTGTTTATACTGTAGCAGGTCATGTGTAAATAATATAAATATGTTTTCATTATAATTTGTACTAAAAGAATTAAAGGAATATTTTTTTTTGTTTTTCTGTTTATGGGAAACACACGAAAATTTCTTAACCGATGAAAAAACCCTGTTCCAAGCTATGTTGAAGTAGTATTTAATAAATAAATTACGGATTATTAGAAAATAGTAATAATATAATTAAGTCGACAATTGGCTCATAAAGACCATTATTTGTTCTGCGAAAAGTATCTATAATAAACTGGCCAAGAGTAAAGTTCCGTATTTGATATGTGATAACGGTATTTGTTAAATAACTTCGAAAGCTGTTTTTCGATTTGGATCAAAACAATTGTCCTAAAAAGTTTTTAGCATGTACTATCAACATGGAAAATTTCAAGTCTTGACATCTAATACTTAGGAAATCTTGTTCTTCAACTTGCGGGCGGACAGATGAACGGACGGATATAATGAAACAATAAGGTTTTCTTGTAGAATTACGGAGTCCTAAAAATTACAACACCACTTCTTTAAGTATTTTACAATACACAAAAAAGGCTCTACACACTTTAAGCTCAAGCTTTAAGACACTTTCATAAGTGACTCAACCCTAAATGCATGTTTTTGATGACTCTAATGTAACACTTTTAAAAAATGGGTAATGCTGAAGTACCACTTGTAGGTATACCGATGATAGCAGACCAGAGTTAAACTTGATAGATCTACTCTTTAATTAATTAATTATAATTATTGAAGATGCAGTTAACAAAGTTATTTTAGTTCAGAGAGAAGGTAAAAGGATATAAAATTGTGTTAAATGTCAATGTGACACATTGATATTCTGTTAACTGCTTTGTGGGCACTGCACTGCTTAGTTCGAGTGCGTTCAGAACTTATGTTCAAATGTGCTAGTGCTAATTTCCTCCGTCTTACCGTGGTATTACTGTTAAAGGGTCGCACCGGAAGATCAGCGCTGTCTTCCGGTGCGAATGCGACGGCTGGACGGCATATCATGCTGAGGTGCGACCTTACAGGACTTTACCTTACAGGACATAAAAAATTGTATTTTTAGTTGCCCTTGTTTGCTAATTACAACTGTGTATATGTTTTGTAAGGTGAATAAATGTTTTTATTATTATTGTTTTTTTTTACCAATTGTTTTTCTCAGGCAAACAACCTGGTTATGTGGAATAGCACGGGCTATTATCAAGTGTTATTCCATCACTTGTTGAGAAAGAGTAGAGTCTGTATTGTTTTCGTCCAGCTGTAAAAAATTTCTTACTATTTGGCATGTATTGAGTATGGCTGCTTTTTGTAATTGTATATATGGAAATTTGCTCAAACCTAGTGCAGTAAGACTCCAGAAAATATGTTTAAGTATTACGCCGGTAGCTGATATACCTATAGGTACTATTGTCACTTTATTCATTTTCCAAACCCTTTTCACCTCTTGTTGTAGTTCAGTGTATTTTCTATCTATTTGAGTTGTAGATTTTTTTTTATGTTACAAGGGGGCAGACGAGCAGGCAGCAGGCACCGAAGTGCCTACCGGTGGAACCATGTTCATCCGAGCGTGAGATTACGTCGTTTGTTACGAGGACTTTTATTTACATTAGCTTTGGTCTTATACCGGACTGCTTTTAACATATTTCGAATAGATTTTCAAAATAGGAGGTTCTTAATGTGTATGTTTTATTTGTTGTTCGTAATGTGATTTTCAGCTTTATATTCCGCAACATTTTCGCTGTTTGTATTTCATTTAAGTGATTATTTTTTATTATTTTTGGAGGTTGTTCATGAACTTAATTGAGTGGTCTAGATTGGATTGGAGAAACCCTGGTCCCATGGCTCGTTGAGCGGATTAGTGAGGAGAGTGACGGGAGGTAGCTGGATGAGATTGGCAAGGGATAGGAGAAAGTGGCAGAAACAAAGAGAGGCATATGCCCAGCAGTGGGTTATCAAGGGCTGATAATGATGATGATGAATTCGTTTTTAGTATTTTTTAAGTAAAAATATTATATAGTCATAATAGCAGTTTTCCAGGCTTGCAAATTTTCGTTTCCTGGAAGATTGGAGACAAATATAACCTATCGCTATCAGACATAGCATCTAAAAGACATGCTAGTATCAAACACGATTGAAACAACAAAGTATTAAGGTACGGAAAAGCAACAGCCATAAATCTCAGAAGTTTGACAGCAATTTACTGCCTCTAATAACGTGCATACCGTGATATAAGATGACAACTCGGAATGTGACAACGGAATTCTGTGATGAAAAATCACAAAGAAAATTGTCAAGAAGCTGATCGTGTGCTTTTTAGCCTATAATCTAGCATATACATCTTAACTCGGTGAATACGTTTACACAGACACCGCTTTTAATTACTGTAAGTTGCTTTCATGATTTTCTCGAAAACTGTACAGTAATGGTAAAGTCGTAGCTAACACGACTCCGCTTCTATCCAACTAAAGTATGACCATTCAAATATGGACATAACATCGTGCTCTGGAGATACTTTACAGTAACAACACAGCAGACAGCGCGTGGTAGATGAGCTTGCCGTAACCTTTTTGACGTCTTTGGTACCGAACACGAGGAGCGGGATCACAACTAGGTATGTTGTAGTAGATGCGAGGTGTAGACGCTAGGGGCCGCGACTAGCCTGTTAGCAGAAGGCGCGAGGACAGTGAGTAGCCTGCTAGTTGAACAGGTGTTGTGCAGGAGTAGTACATCAAGGAGTATTAATGTCATCAAAGATATTACCAATATCCTGTTTTGAGTTTGGATTAAACCTTTTACTTGTACATTACGTCCTGGCAAGATTAAATGCAATTGCTCGTGAGACAAACAATTTCATTACTTGCCGGCAGCTTTAATCTTGTTAAGATGTTGCATTCGTTTCCTCACCGTAAATCAAAGAAAGAAAAATTCATCATTACATCCAGACATAAGAAGATCCCTTTTCTTGGATTTTCAATGTGCAGTGATTTTAAAATTATTTTTGGTGGTTATTTGTACAGCGACTTTTTGGTAAATATCTTAGGACAGTGGATGGCTGCTACCATCAGCCTGTCTTAAATAAAAGAAAAACTCGCACGGGGCAAGGAACCACCCTAGAAGAGGACACCGTGACTTCGGCATGCCTACAAAAACCAACTTCACGGTACTTAATAATTGTAACCCATTGGTTTCCTTGCGCTGGCGTGGATAGGTAATAAAGTGCCGATCGACCGAAACGCTATTATGAAATTAGTTACGCGCCCGTATCGCAGACGTTGTTCTTTGCCATTTTCGATAGACGACCCACTTCCATGCACCAACTTGTGTCCAACATTTGGAATATTCCATTTTTGTATAGTCGACCAAGAAATTGGTTTGCCACGCTAAGGTCAAATGTCGTTTGTACGCCAATTAGTTAAAAGGCTTATATTTGCTTGTTACACATTACGTGAAATTGTAACAATGACCCTTAGCAAAATTTTCTTTAACTACGAGCTGTCATCCAAAATGGTAAAGCACTTTCTTCGTCGACTACAAGTGCATGTAACACTTGACGCATGTATACTTTTTTAATAGATAAAGCTGAAGAGCTTGTTTGTTTGCTTAAACGCGTTAATCTCAGGAACTACTGATCTGATCTGAAAAATCGTTTTAATGTTAGATAACCAATTTTTCGAGGAAGGCTACACAAGTATGGGAGCCCCAGCCCTAAAAAGTGAACGTATTATTTTATGATGCCAAAAATATAATCTATACGCAAATACACAACTGTGCCAAATTTATGCATTTCTGTTCATAATTGTAGAAGTTAGAAATGGTCGAACGGACGGACGGACGTACGGACAGAGCAAAACTATAAGCGTTCCTAATGGGACTACAGAACCCTAAGAAAAAAATTAGTCCATTGAAAAGTTACATTTGAGCTCGCATTTGTTATCTAAAATATAAAATGGCGTCCTCTAACAAATGCAAGCTTAGCCCGAAAAAGTGTAACATTTCAATGGACTATGTTTGTCAGCTCCGATGGAGTCACGACTGGAGTTTCTCTTTTTATAACGCGTAACGTTATTTCAGTCCTCATAAATTTTGATGCCTTGAGTTTTATATATGACAAATAATTCATAAGGAATATACATTATTTACCAGAATTTCACACAATATTTAAAAAAATATATATGCTATAAATGACTTTCACATGTGTTGTTTCGACTGGGCCGTACCAAAGGGCTAGTCGAAACAACACTTCACCAGCCTGCCCACTGCACCAGCAGTTTTTTTTTGCAAAAAGAAGCATTACGCTCTGTTTAAAATATATAAAATTCGCCTTTCACTAAGTAACACGCACATTTTACACAAAAATATTGTAATAACAACCTACTTTACATCGGGAACAATCATATCATAATATCAAGATTTTACGATTTGGAAGTGGTACCGCTTTTTAACTAATACAAAATTCACTCACAGACCTCCTTGCTGAAAAAAATTAAATAACATTAAAATTAAGAACATTATAAATATATTATATAATAAAATTTAAATGTGTTATTTAATTCATTATAGTAATAATAACATTTCATTTTGTATGAATTTAATTAAATATTTTGCATGTCACTACAATTACGTGACTAAACACGTAAACATGTTTAAGTGAACAAATAAATTTGTTTAAATTAAAATTATCATTATTTATTTAAGAACTTGATGGAAGGCCCATTGGCGCAGTGGGCAGCGACCCTGCCTTCCGCTCCGGGGGGTCGTGGAATCGATTCCGGCCTCGAGTTCGGGTGTTATTACCCATATGTATGTATTTACACGTTTCTACAAAAAAATAAGAATTGTGTATAACAGGCGCCTGTTACCTATAACACAAGCAGTAAGTTGTCTACCAGGGAAGGAGGAGGAACGAGGGAGAACGAGGGTCCCCCGAAACCACAATTTTTTTTAATATAACCAGGGGAAAACTGGCATGCAGTCCTTCCTGTCTACCGGCACACATAGACAAATGCACTAATAGAAGGTTCGTTGATGCAATGGAGACTTTTAAGAAAATGAATTAGATCCTTTCTTGAAGGACCTCAAATTATATAACACAAACAGTTCCAAACTATATTTGCATAAAACATCATTTACATATGATATAACTTGAAACCTAGAGAACCAGACTGTTAGGTTTCCAAACACATAAACATTAAAGCAAGTATTCACGACCAGATAACTGAATTCCTTTGCTCGAGGATATGTGTTGATTACGTTATAAGCTTGGCTTCGGGCGTACTGGATTTAACTTATAGATAATAAGAGTATCGAAGTAGATTTAAAATCAAGTTTGGTCTTATTATTTTTAGGTCAATGATGAATTCAGTTTGCTAATAAGCTTTTCCATCGTGCACATAAATAAGGTTCAATTAAGATTTTTTTCTTCTCTTAAAATGCAAAAGTTTATTAAATATGAAAATTTTACTTCTTTTACCGTCGTTTTATGGTGTTCTTGCATTTTCACAATTCTTCTTAATTAGGATTCTTTGTAACGGATATGATTTTTTATGATTCGTGTAATCATAAAATAATATAAAAATAAGTAAAAATTGAATATTTTTTAAAAAGTTTTTATGAATTCTTCTTTTTCCTAGCGTTCTCCCGGTCTAGTACCAGGGTCCTCTTAAATTGTAGAGAATGGTGACAGACTGCCGTCTAAGGTCAACCCCGAAATCTCACGACTAATATCTCTCAGTGACATTTATAGACCTACTGTTTTGCGGTTCTTCCGAAAGACAAAGGATGTTTCAAAAACCAGTATTAACATGGACCACCCATCCATAACCCGGACGCGGTGAAAACTGCTTAATCTAGCGATCGACTGAAACGACGGCTACTGATAAAGCTACTATGATCTTCGTTCATTCGTTCATAAGACGTCAATTCGATTCCATTTTTTTCATCACTGTTTGTACTTTTGACATTGGGTATATTCCAATATACACTGCGACCACTGCCTAGTGCTCGCGCTTGTGATAAGTTTGCACCGGTATACATTGCCAGTATACTGTTGCAGTACCTTATCGAAATATATGACATCACAAATAGTCGCCTGTAGCTCGAAAGCACGTATGCTTTCGAGCTACAGTGCTCTCAGTACTTTGATCACGTGATCAATCAAAAAACAGAGCGGCTCTTTTTGGAAAATTTAACAGTTAATTTGAATAATTTAACAGTATTACATGGTTAAGAAACGTGGGTAAAGATAAATCGTCGATTTGTAAAATTACGGTTTTGTAAAATTGTAGAAGTGAAAATGGAAAATTTGAATGGGAATGTCAGTACACTGGATCGCATTCACTTTTAAACTGTAACCAGTATAGCAAACGCAAAGGGAACAATCTTTACAGTATACAAAATTGACGCTTTAGCTTATAGTGATCGCAGTGTATATCGGAACATACACAATTTATTTATGACACACGTGGACTGTTGCATACTGTAAATAAATAAACTACCTACTTACAATATGGCGACATCAGCAATTGGGGTGAAGCACCCCTGAGGCAAGGCCTCGGATACCCCATTTATCGAGGAAGGTTATAGGCTATCATGACGCTAAAATTGAATGTAATTTTTTACCTCATTTAATGCGGACGAAGTCCCGGGCACAGCTAGTAAAAAAATAAAAGTATGGCTGAGCTAAACTGTTATTAAATAAGGCCTAAACGATAAAAAATCGCTCTACTAGAAAGCATAAATAAATAAATATATATAGCACTATATGACACACGGTCACTTGACTGTAGGTCACGGGACACGGGATAATTACCCTCGTCAATACTATGAATCTTCAATACTGTCTCGTAGCAGGGTCCGCTTAAATTGCACAGGATGTGGCACGAAGATGTATAATTTGTATAACAGCAATCAATATTTGGAAAGAGGAAGCCAGCACCATGGACATCATGGTGGAGGGTCCACGATCCGGTCAAGTGGCGGGCATGCTCCACGAGAGAGAAATTCCGTATGCCGTGGCTATTGGTGACATTGAATACCTGATCGAGAGGGAACAGGGCAACAGCTTTACCAAGAGACGACGAAACGAAGTTCCGCGTATGTGGTATTTGTTTAGTATTCTGATATTGGCCCATTGGCTTAGTTGGCAATGATGCCATTCACTCCACGGCTGCATGTTTGTTGTTGTTGATTCTTGCTCGAGTGGAGTTATAATATTTAGTAAATATGCGAACTATCTATACTAATATATAAAGTTGAAGAGTTTTCTTTACTTGAACGCGATAATCTCAGGAACTACTGGTCCGATTTGAAAAATACTTTCAGTGTTAGATAGGCGATTTATCCAGGTCGGTTGTAGGATATATATATTATCACGCTAAAATTTAATCTCAATTTTTTTATCTGCTTTTACACGGATGATATCGCGGGCACAGCTAGTGTATTATGAAATAATAAATTTTACATAGTATATTTTGAATGGTCTATTACGAACGTCACGTCTTCGTTCACTCGTTGACTGGACTTTTGTGATCGTAGAAAAGCCTTAAAATTTTACCAAAACAGCCAGCTCATTCGCTGTTCGAATAAATCCCTTAGTCAACGAATCCGTGGGAAATAAGAAATGGAAAAACTCTAATCCGGGCAGTAAACAAAAAAGCCTTAATTAATAATTATTCAAACTCGTTAGGGCACATTATTGAATTAGATCGCAGTAAAAACAGTACGTATAATTTCTTTTTTGTGTTGGATTGCGTCCATTACGTTATTAGTGCACGCAAATTGTTTCATCAATGAACAATTGGTTGAAACAATTAGTCTCGATGAAAGGATTAACAGATAACGTTATTATAAATACGTCAACTGTATAGATGATAGTTCATTTGAAAAAGGTTTGTGATTGAAGGTGATACAATGGACTGGAAGAAGTACCACAGGTTGGATGTGATTTACGCGTTCATGGATGATCTCGCTTTGCAGTTTCCATACTTGTGCACAGTTAGTGTCATTGGAAAATCAGCGGAAGGCAGGGATCTAAAGGTAACACATGTTTCAGTCTAAAAATGCTCCCCCTCCATTGATTAATTTCAAAGATTGCTTGGGAATGTGTTGCGTTTTTATTGTTAACTCAAACATCAACCATGCACTGTAAGTTAATGATATTGACGAGCTTGCGTGTTTGCGTCTACACGCTATTTTGTATGTAGAGGTGAATACTTGGAAGCATAAATTCTAGTTTTAATAAAAAAGTTTTTGAACAACTATTGGTTTGTATTATATTACGAGAATAAACGCGCGGGAAAAGAAAATACGCCATGGCGCTACCTCTAATTAGAAAGACAGGAGTAAGGGAAAGGGATGGAATAAAAGGACATAAAGGCAGATGGAAGGGAGAAAAAGGATGCGGATACTACTGTCGCGGACGGTATAGTCGTAGTGACAATAGCAGCTATGGAAGTCCGGGGTTGCGTACCCATAGTGGATCTGACCAGTTATCGAACAGGTAAGGAGAAAGATAGGACCCCCTGGACAAATTTAGGTAATAACAGTTTTAATTTTGTAGAATTTAAGAGTTTTCTATTATTATTAAGCCTCTAAAAGCTGAGTTTCGATTTGTTTCACAATATGTCTCGAAGCTCATCGTGCCTCTTGGCAAAGGCCTCGTCCAACGGTTTCCACTCCAGCCTGTCCCGAGCTATTATGAGCTAGTAATTTACAGTTACTAAAGCTCTTTTTCAGAAATTGACATATTTAATTTCTTATTTTAATTTTATTAGGTAACCCAACAGCTTCTTACATATTTATAACTATAAACTAAATATATGTATCTTACAATCATAGACAATAACGGATTACACAGAAAAGTTCCTTAGTACTAATAGACGGAAAACAATGCAATACTTTTTTTACAACTAACAAGCAAAAGTGTAAAGCTGTACATAAGAATTGTATATAAATACTTTAATGATATACTTATGTATGCAGAGTGTGTTTGTGTGTTAATGTTTCTTTTGAAATTTTTATAAAAGTGATTCTTCTTCTTCTTCTTCTATCCAACAAATAGTAGCTATTAAGGCTACTATTTGTGGGATAGAAGAAGAAAGAAAGAAGAATTATTAATAATATTAATAGAATATTTAATAATAAATTGTATACGTAGGTACATAAATTAATGTTGTCTATTTGTTTTTACGTTGCTTTAAACGTAGATGCTCTGTCTGCAGTAGTGGTTTTTGTTCAAATTGTATTTTTCCCTTTTTTTAAGTAGAAGTTATTTTAAGTAGAAACTTTACTTGTATAGGCATATTCTTAGATAATATTAGATTCTAAATTTTGTAATTACTGTTTGTTTCTCTAATAAACATAAAATTAAGCCTCAATAGCTCAACGGTAAAAGGTATGGACTGAAATCCACAAGGTACCCGGTTCAAACCCAACCGCAGTTGGGGTATTGTCGTACCCACTCCTAATATAAGCTTTTAACTTAAGCTTAGTGGGAGGGGAAAAGGGAATATTAGACATACCTAAAAATTATTCCTAGTATTCTTAAAAAAATAATAATTATAATAAAATAAGTAAATAAAAAGTTTACCTTCCGTTGAAGTTCCAGTCGTAGGCGTACCCCACGACGAGTAGGAGCAGGGTCACCCCGCCCAGCTCCAGGAGTTCGTCCACGGGCGCCCACCGCACCCACCACGCGCTTTGCACAAGCTCTATTTGCTCCTGAATCTCCTCGGCGGACGACTTGGACGCCTGCACACATTTATTAGAAAAAAAAAGCAATATAAATTTTGACCAACGGAATAATCCACGGATATACCAGTGTAGGAAGGCACACCGTGGTGGAAAGTTTCGGCGACGAATGAAAGGAGGGAGCGAAGGTCGATATGCTCAACCACCGCAAAGGAAAACCGCATGGTTTTGTTGAATAAATCAATGAATTAACGCAATTTGTATGCGGCACTTCTTGGTAATACTAGGAAATAACTAGATTGTATCAGTTGTTAAACGATCTCGCGAACGAGACAAATAAAAAGGAGTTTAATTTATGGTGTTTATTTACAACGTATTTAATTGTTGTCATGATTATATCATCGTTTTATAAGGACCTATTTGTTGACTAGTTAAGTCTTCGTTACAGCACCTATTTATTGACTTGTAAAATCTTCTTTTCGAGGCGGCAGCAAATCAAATGGTCTCGGCTGAAAATCGACCACGCGGATAGCATAGTCCGTAACCCGCTTTACAGGGCTTATCACAATCTTTTCGAACCGAAGTAAGTCGACGAGTCGACTGTACTTAGGACGAAAGTATTCATGGCCACAAGAGTCGAGTCTTCATCGTGTCACGCTTTTAATCAAGGGTAATTCAAGTCGCGTTGCCGCTGATAAGGGCCGGACCCTTATTAGCGGCAACGCATCATACGTATATATAATATTTTTAATTTTGTTGATTTTTCAGAAAATGCTAGACCGATTTTGATAACATTTCTATGGGACCATCCCTAAAGTATGGTCTACCAAACGAAAAAATAATTGTAGTGATATCAGGCCGCTTTTAGAAAAGCATTTATTTTGAAATTTGGTTTGTACACGCATGCGGCAGGTTAGTCATTCGGCCGTTACCTTAGCAACAAGACTAATATAAAATTCTCATTGTATTCATCTCTTATTAAGTAAGATGTATTGTAAATATCAGACATACAGAAGCTAGTATAATTTCTTTCTCGCAGAATTATTTCTCACTGATTTGTCCTACACTCCAGGAAAGCTGGAAGAGATCTCTTTCAGAGATAAGTTTTTCCTATGTATACTTTCTCTCTATACTGTGTATTTTTCTGTATTTAGTTTTAGGTACATAAAAATAAATAATAATTATGAAAATCGGTTCATAAATGGCGGAGTAATCGCAAAACTTGCCTAAAAAGACAGAATTCAACGCGGATGAAGTCCCGAGTTGAAGCTATTAAAAAAAAAAGTTAAAAAAAAACCATTCAGTCAAACTAAGAACGACTTCCCTTGATAGTCTGCTAAAAATAAACGTGGCCACAACTTTGAATTCAAGGAATCGGAATTCGCTTCAGAAACACTCCCTCGGCGATCTGAGAACGTCCCAAAATAGAAGCGTAATATTTCTAAGCTTCCTTTGGTTGACGATGGGTTATGACATTAATTATCTCACATTAGAAACCCTTTACCAGTAAAACGACTTTACGGAATTACATATTATATAAATTAAATTGATTTCTTAATGACTTTTCACAATCTAAACGTGTCTCTTAATGATACCGGAAGAAAAATCGTTCGAAAGATTTTCTCAGGAAAACAAATACATTAATAGGCACTACACACGTATCGATAAATCGTTGCGAAATACTGTGCAGTTTTATGGAACTTCCGAACATACTGTCAAATATCAACTTTGTACGTCCCGTGGTTTTCAATATTGCGTGTCAGGTGACATTTGACTTTTATATACATATATAGTTATGTAACGGCAGCTACATAGCAAGATGGCAATGATGTCAAGTGGAAAAGGTTACACCAAAGCAAAAACTAGATGGCGCTGTACGGATGACTGAATACGAGGGAAAATCGGTGTAATGCTGCAACTCGAAAGCTACACCACCGAATCCGCCACCAAAGCACAGCACTATACTGACTTTCCGATTAGATAAAAACATAGATTCAATTTTAGCGTGATGATATAAGCCTTCTTCGATAAATGGACTATCTAACACTGTAAGAATTTTTAAAATCGGACCAGTAGTTTCTGAGATTAGCGCGTTCAAGCAAACAAACAAAATCTTCAGCTATATATTAGTATCGACATCAATATCAGGTATTGCTGATGACACAAAACCAACAGGCACAACCCTACATCGCACATTAGAATAAACTCAATTAAATTATACTTTGCGAGTATAAACTGTGCATTTTATTGCTGCGAATTTGTTTATCAATTCTGCACTAGTGAAACTTTACACTTTATATGCTAGTTGAAACTGCAGGTTTTTTACCGTTCAATAATTTCAATAATGAATATTAATGCATCTGGATCATAGATAAAAATTCAATTTCGCAGAATAAATATTAAACAATGTAAAATAATAATAATAATAAGAAGAAATAGTGTTATTTGGAATAAAAACATTGTACATAAAAGCAGAGAATAAGCAAAGCTGTTTTGAAAAATTAATCGACTTAAGATAGCAAAACCAAGCACCACGTAATATAAAAAAATTAGTCTGAAACCATAAACGTATGATGAAAATCAAAGGTTAGAACTGAAATAGACTAGGAAGCTCTATACCTGAAAAAATATAGGCAGAAGGCATATAGAAGTAGTACTAACACATGGACCAATATTGATTAGAAATAAAGGAATTCGATTTGATTTTATTTGTAAAGGTTGTCATACAAAAGTGTACAAAATAAGAATCCTTAAATTTTCTAGCTTAGTTCATTTTCTTTAACCCATTTTAAGTACTCTTAACAGCTTCTTACCGTGTCAAAAAAAAAATTTGCAAAAATGGTAGCAAAACCATTATTTAAAAAAAAAACAGCTTCGATAACAGGGAGCCTTGTTAATGAGTTACACTTAATGAAGTGAAATAACACGTACGGAAACAGGTCTGACATTCCACGAATTAAAATTGCGCTGTAGACCTCATAATTTCCTGGTTCGTTATTCCCTCGTCCATTTTAGAAGTATGCAATGGGCGAGACGGCATGTAGGCGACTGTTCGACTTACTTAATTGCTACGAGACCAGCAAAGAACTAATTTAATTAGCGGGTATACTGTATAACGCAGTGCTGATTAGGGCTGTCAATACTTCAAATTCAAATTTCTTTATTAATTAGACATTATATGGTCCATGTGTTAGTAAATAAAATTAGCAAAGAAACGTTAATCAAAAATGAGATATTATTTAATTTGTACTGTTAATTTTAAATATTATTATGATAATTTTTTTATCCGGCTATTTCTTCTTTTTGGTCTGCTGCGGAGTCTTCAACCGACTTCAAAACAGGAGGAGGTTCTCAATTCGACGTTTTTTTATGTTTGTTACCTCAGAATTGACCTAAACCTTAAGGCTGTGCAACGCGTCTGTGAGCTTTCTGGCGGTTTAGCACCTAGGTGATGAACCGCCTACTCGTTTGCCCCTTGTAACGTGCATGAGAAGCTAAACTACTTTGCTTTAATCCGCGAATGAATACGAGGGAAAATCGGTGTAATGCTGCAACCGACATTTGTTCTGCTTTACGCCTCATTCGCACGAGAGTTAAAAAAACGTGGCGTTAAATTTCGGCGTTGGCGCTTTTATAGTGTCCTCGGTTTTAACGCTCATTTTAACGCGCGGTAAGAAAACGTTCAAATATAACATGTGGATTCCAAAGTTTATGCTCCCACGGCAGCGCCTTTATAACGAGACGCTTTTTTATCGATGTTCTATTTTCAACGCTATGTATATACATATACGTTATATTTTTATGACGACGACCGTAAAAAACCGCCAACATAGAAATTTAACGCCACGTTTTTTTTAACTCACGCGAGAATAAGGCCTTTAGTTTGTCTCTTTTATATATGTCTATAGTTTTTTTTTTTTGGAGGAAAATTAGGTTAGTATGACATAAGATTGAATAGAAGAAAAGGTAAAATTATTTGACATCTTCATCTATTTCATTTTGCCTTAAGTGCAGGCACTTTAAAAGGGGTGAATTTAGTTAGCAAAGGCAAAAACTCGTTCAAATTTTCGCTTCAAAATTGAAAGCGTTTGTCAGACTGTAAATTTACCAACCACAAAGTACCACAACATTGCTAAAACGTAAAAATGTACTCGTATATGTTGAGGATTCGGTCTCTTCGCAGGCATCGAGACGCTTGGCTTAATTGACAAGGCGTCTGGGAGTTATCTGCAGAAGAAGCAAGTTCTTTGCACCAAAAATTTTCGAACTTTCCCTCTTTTTAATTTGGCTTTGAATCTATACATATTAGCAAAATATATGGGTCCAAGTGAACTTTTTTCTATGCGTTTCGGTGGCGCCCTGGATGATTTAGATTCACAAATCAGCCCGGAAGATGTCGCTCAGTCGGTATGTAGGTTATCTGTTTAACAATTTTTACGTTCGGGTAGAAACAACGTATGCAGGATCCACGAGTTGCAAATATTAGAGATAACTATAACGAAAACGCAAATTAAAAACTCTTTTGTCTATCTGTTTGTTCCGGCTAACCTCCGAAACGTCTGTAACGATTTGAACGCGACTTTTACTGGCAGATAGCTGATGTTACAAGAAATAACATAGGCAACATCAGTTTTCGAAAAATAGTTAATGTTGCGCGCCAAAAATAAAAACACTTATAAAATTTTACAACTTCTTTGAATTCATGCTAATGAAGTCACTACAGCTAGTTTTAGAATATAAATTTATAATTCTAACATCTTTCAGAATTTGGAGGACCCTTAAAACGTTTTACGAAAGTCAGACAAAAATAAAAATCTTATGCACTGTGAAAATCTTACTTACAATTGTAATATCGTAAGGAAAACCTATTAAATTTTAATTGGAAATTCATTACTCTAGAATTCTTCCGCTATCACTTCAGATTTATCCGAGACAGCAGTTTCGACTGCGTAAAAAATATTCTAATCTCGCCAGTAAATAATTTTCCTATATTTCGCTGTGAGAGTGAACGACATAAAGTGATCGTTAAATGGAGCACGAAGTAGCTGTTTCAGGGATCGTCGAGCATCGGACCCTTAATATTTAGGCAACATCACTAAAATGGTCTGCTTGTTCAACATATATTTTATGTACACGTATATTTTTGGGGGCATCCCTGGATGGATTTTATTGGTTATTCCACTGACAGCACTGAAAGTGACCATGAAGAAGTTTCTGATAGCGATGGCGTGAGATTGTGAGGGTTCCGGAGATAACGTCAGACGGCATTCGGCCATCTTAACTCGTCCCACAGCCGCATTATATCCAATCTAAACGGATCCTGGTACTTGACCAGGAAGTTACACATACTTTAGTGAATCCTGAAATTTCGGTTTTTCCTCGTGTGAATAGCGAAGTAATCTTATTTTTAGTTCAGCTTTGGAATGAATATTACATGTACTTTTTTCATAAAATAATAATGAATAAAAAATTCGTGCAAAATAAAAATATCTAGCTTCCACTCTTTAATTGACTTTATTACTTAATAGAGTAAGGTTTACAGACCATTATTTCCATTAAAGACACATTCAAGTCACTTACAAGAAAACTAAAGGAAATTAAATAATGCTAATTCAATTCAAGTTCTAACATTAAATTTCATATAAAATTTTGAAAAGAAAAAGAATTAAAGAATATTAAAACATATTTTAATTACGGTAGCGCTAGCTTGTAGCCCAATTGGGCGCGTCCGGGTACCAGTACCTCTTTCTTACATAAGATCGGCGTGAAGTGGCGGCAATGCTGTCACGTCAAGTGACGGTATTGTCGTCGCGTTTCGTTCGGTTTGTGAGACTTCCCGGTGGCCTAAACTCGTCATTAATGCTGGCAACTCATCAGCTTCCCTCCTGGTCATGCAGATGTACATGGGCGACAGTAGGCACTTTTCTGCCTGCTCGTTTTCCCCTTGTTATATAAAAAAAATGTGGTATGTTTCCACCAAATACAAAAACACAAGCGGTTTAAACTCGGTAAAAAAACAAACAGAATCTGGCTGTTACCTATAACACAGGCATTAAGTTGTCTACCTTAAGAACAGACGTCCGTGTGTCATATAGTCATATATATTTATTTTTATTATATAATATTATAATATTTCATTTGCAATCTTACGACTGGGCGTTAATTTTTATATACGAAACCTGATCACATATCGTTTTAAGATGGTGTAGCAACGCTGCAAGCATATTACGCGAGCAAACCTGAAAAACGGCACAAAAAGTGGTGGCCACTACTCACTGTGGTGGTGCCACTGGTGTACGACAGGTATTGCGTACGCATCCTGCCCGGCAAGCTATTATCACGATCTAATAAACTCTGATCAGTTGCCAAACAACTATCGGTTAGAGTTGCGACATACAAACAATTGGCAATAGTAAATTAGGTAGAGCGCGTGCAGTCTAAAAAGGCAAGCCTCTCCACAAAAATCCATTTTTTATAGTGTGTACAATAATTGCGACATTTGCCTGCGTGAGCAGCGATTTTGTGACGATGACTACAAGCTAACGATATTGACGAGCTTGCGTGTTTGCGTTTACACACTATCTTGCATGTAGGCGTGAATACTTTGGAGGGGCGTGCATTTTTAGACTGAACGATATTTACCTATGTTATGTGTCTAAGTTTATAAAACTACTAGCTTCAACCCAAGGCTTCGTCCGTGTTGTTTACTGCGAATGTCATACAGCCCCTCATCACAAAAAGTAGCCTGTGTCCTTCTTTAAGATCTAACCTATCACTATAGCGAAATTCATCGAAATCGGTTCGGAGCTTAGGTGGAAATGTAACAGACAGACCTACTGTCACATTTATAATATTATTAGGGACTAGACTGAATCCGCGACTTTATCTGCCGTTCATTTCAGTAATATTGCCCAATTTCGAGGGTTTTATGCGAAGGACCCTAGTTTTCTATTCATAACGACCTTCCTCGGACTTAAAGAAATATTTAATGGCTAGGTATTTTTTCTTTTTCTTTTATAGAATAGGTATAAGGTGTTACCCACGACTTCATCCGCGTAAAATTAGGTAAAAAAAAATAGATTCAATTTTAGCGTGATAATATATAGCCAATAGCCTTCCTCGATATAATTGGCTAGCTAACACTGAAAGAATTTTTCAAATCGGACCAGTAGTTCTTGAGATTAGCGCGTTCAAGTAAACAAACAGACACACTCTTCAGCTTTATATATTAGTATAGAAGTATAAATATAGCTCATGGAAAGCGTAAGGTGACGTGACGATGACGCATATTCATTCGTTTTGTACCATCTCAAAAAATGCCCTTCGTTCCTATAGTAGGTTTCACTTCAAATATCATCGGATTCTGTACACGAGTACAGAAATTTGTGTTGTATCTATGAACGTTCAAGCAAACAAACTATTCAGCTTTATATATTATATTTCAGCTATATATATTTTCAGCTTTATATAGAATAGCCTAGGGATATATTTTTAAATATTAACTAATACTTTTTAGATTCGTTTTTGCTAGAATTGAAAGGATTCAGAAGCTACTTTGGTCTACAGCCGAATTGGGCCGGCGCGTCCGGGTACCAGTACCTCTTTCTTGCATAAGATCGGCGTGAAGTGGCGGCAATGCTGTCACGTCTAGTGATGGTGTTGTTGTCGCGTTTCGTTCGGTTTGTGAGGCTTCCCGGTGGCCTAAAACTCGTCATTAAGGGCCGGCAGCGCATCTGCTAGCCTTCTGGTGGTGCAGATATCCATGGGCGTCGTCGTTTGCACCTTTTATTATAATAAAAGAACCACTTGACTAGGTGGTCCTGTACCCGGTGAGGTGCGAAAGAATAGTTTTTTACTAACTTTATTCATTTCTTCAATTCATTCCTTAAAAAAATTCTAAATTTCAGTGAGTCACGAGGAAAAGATGTAAAAACAACATTGAGAAAAGAAGTTTGGGAATCGCTGGTCTAGGAAATACCTATTCACGCTTATGTACAATTGAATCGTTATATATAAAAGCGAAAGGTCATCTAAGACGAAATTTCGAAAACCACGGGACGTACAGTGATGAAATTTGGCAGGGAAATAGTTTAGTTAGTAGACATTTGCTGAGAAAGGATTTTCCGGTAGGGCCAAATTAAGGCGAAGCAGTGGGACCCTGCTATTTTGTTTAAATACAAACATAAAAGACATACATACATACGTATGTATGTACCTTCTTTACTATTATGTACGTCGCATCCACAAAGAAGGCATGGAACTGTAGAGAATGCTGGATTATTAATTATCACCCCCTTTTATCCCCTACCCCCTAAATCCACCCCCTTCAGTCAGGGGTGTTCAATGCGATAGCGCCTGGTACCGAATTTGTAGTACAAGAGATGAACACATTATGCTGTCACTAACTAATACATTAGTTAGTTTAGACTTTCGTTAACACCAAACTTACCATTTTACCATTATAACACTAAATACAACACCAAAATGTTTTGGTAACACCAAAATTTGCCATTTTTAATAGACGTCATCCCCGAAACCCCAACAATCTTTCAAACCCGATTAATATGACTCAAACCCAATTAATATTACTCAAACCCGAATAAAATTAATCAAATCCGATTTATATTACTCAAACCCAATTAATATTACGCAAACCCGATTAATATTAATCGAGACACTGTTTTAAGGTCGGATATTTGAAACCCAGTATTAGAATAGGTCACCCATCTATCTCCTGGCTGCAGCAAGAGCTGCTTCGCCTAGCCATCTTCTTAAATGCCAGCCACTGATGGAAGTACGACTCCCTCACTCTATAGGTATCTAAAGTATTTTGCTGAAAAATGGTTCAGTACGATAACTCCTTGACATTTGGTTATTCCAAAAGCTCAGACAAAGGTTTGGATAACAAAGGCATTCGAAAGCTTTCACAGAACTTCGGATGTATTGTTCGTTTTTGTATTTTCATACAAATATTTTCCCCAAGTGTCGAAAACTCTTTATGACCCTTTGCGAATTGATAAATTAAAAAAAAGGTATATTCATATATCTGATAAGAAGGTATCAGTTAACAAAAACTATACTGTCATATTTAGGTACAAAATGTCTTATGGCAGAGGTGGGAAATTAATTAAGCTAAGTTAAGGAAGTCTCTCACTGGCTTATACTGACAAAACATATTTGATTATAGAGATAAAAGAATCTGTCACTCTATAACTTATAAAGAGATAAAATCGCTCCCTCTCGTTCCCTCTCTCGGTACTAAACATAGAGATGCATATATTGCAAAATAGAAGTAAATAATGCAATCCTCTCATTTGTGCCCTCTGAAAATCTCAACCAATAAGACCGCCCAACCAAATAGAATACAGAGAGAATTCTTTACAGAGATACTACATTACTCCCTGTGTTTTACCCTTCAAACCAATTTGATCCTAGCATCCATGATAATTAATGTCTCTATAATCTACTGTTGTGTAACAGGAACCACTACCGCTTACGTCTTTTTAGAATGAGCATGGAAACGAGATCGATTCTCTTAAAAACTACTTTTTTATGCAATATTCCATTTTACTGCTTTGTACTAAAGTTCATTATCGCACGCTCGGTATACAATGATAGACCAATTTAAATATGGAACATTCAAAGATGGTTCTCTAGGGAAAAACTGGGGGAAGGTGCGAGCGGATTTAAGCTTTAATGTTAAAGGTTGTTATGCGTTTAGGGTTAAAATTCGCTTGTAGGAGGTGGCGTTACGACATTTCTGTTACGGGGCAGTTTTTCAGATCGATTTGCTCTGGGGAGAACGCGCCACGTCAGATAGTGGTGTTTCCAAACGCTATATATACTGAAATTATGTTCAGGATTACGTAATGCTTTAGCGTAGAATCGTTTGGACACTTTTAAATGTGTGAAACACTTTTTAATATGTGATATTCGCTCAAAAGAGTAAAGGCATCGTTTAGAAATTTCTACATTAACTCTAATGACCATAGACGATAGAATATTTTCAAAAAGTCTATGACTCATCATTAAGAGCCAGTAACGCATCTGCTAGCCTCCTGGTCCATGGGCATCAGTAGGCACTTAGTTGCATACTGCCTGTGCGTTTGCCCATTGTAACATAAAAAAAAATCCTTAGTCAAGCAGCTCTTCATTATAAACCATAAAGCTCACTGTACTGTACCTCTACTTTACTAGTAAATTGTGTTTATCATTCAGAGAAGAGATCGTAGTTAAATCAGTGGCCGGCATTTAAGTCGATGGCTTGGATAAGCAGTTTTTACCGCAACACGATGATAGGTGGGTGACCCATTTTAACACTAGTTTTTCAAATATCCAACTTGCTGCGTGTTTCGGAAGTCACGTAAAACAGTTGGTCCCGATTAATGTTACTGAGTGATATTAGTCATGCGGGGGGGGGGATTGACGGCAGTCGGTCATAGCAGACCCTGATACTAGAGCGGGATAATGCTACATAGAAGAAGAGTTTTTATCAATCAGTGTTATCATTTACAGGCCATGAATCCTTTGACAACCTATTGACAAAAAAAAGTTTATTGAATCGCGTAAACTTAGTCACGTGAATCAACTTGTTAATTTTTAAGATTAAACACTCGTGCATTTGAGACTAAAATTGTTAATGAAAATGTATCAATGATAAATTTACACAATGCTTTCGAAATAAAACATTGTAAAACGCTATTGTGTAGATAAGACCTTCAAAGATTGCGAAATCACAATATTTTTTAAAAATAGCAGCTGCGTTCGCAATTAATAATTATTTGTATAGCCTCGCTTACATTGTTATAGCCCCAACGGTTCTGCGTTAGGAGGACGGACTGAAATACGTAAGGTGTCCGGTTCAAAACCACCACCTTAGTTTTTTTTTAAGAATATTACCAATATATTTTAAGTATGTCTAATATTCCCGTTTCCCTTTGTACTTTATAAACATTAATCGCCCCTCCCACTACCCCCTTACACCTGTTACTCGAAATCTGCGTTAAAGAACTTCATTCCAAAAAGAGACAATTCCAGACACGGCTACGCAATCACTTGTTCGTGTGCACACACGCACACGCTAACACTGCATACGGCATTTCGTTACGTGACGAGTACTGCAAAATCGCATTACCCTTAATTTTCGTAAGCCGCGTTAAGTAGCTTACTTTTGTGATTGGCGGTTTATGGTACGGAGATTGAGGTTTTATTTATTTATAAACTTGTTATGGCTGTCGACCAAACTGTTATTACCATTGTAAGAGAAGGCTGCATTATATTCACATGAATAAAGTATATGTTTGAAGTGAAAAGTTCTGTAGGTACATTATGCATTTTGGAGATGGGAAGAAACCATTAAACTCGCGACACTTGTACCATACCGACATCGCGCGCTTCCTACGGCCGCTACGACGTAGTCTGCGCTACGGTTAACAACGTGCGTAGTCAGACAAGTTTCCACTTCTGTCGGCGCTCCCGGAATGATTTTTTTTTATTTGACTAGGGGCTAACATATAGTCAGTACACCTGATTTAAAGTATCTAGTGAGGCTTATAGACTACTACACTACTCTGAGCTCATAGTTGCCTAATTTATTACGCACAGAAATTATATATTTAACGTTTACTCACAAAGCTATAATCAGTCTCAGATTATGCACTACGTCTCTAGAGATTTTACTTAGTTTATTTGAAATGACATATTTTTTTTCTCTTTTGTGCAGCGACTCTTTGCACTAGGCCCGAACTTATTCAGCCGACAACTCCCAGCGGTTACAACGGACGCAGTAACGGAACAATCCGCAATTGTTCTACGAAATAATGGGACTATGAAAAACTTAGTTCGCTCAGTGGAGGGGCTTGAGTTTTTAGAAGTTTTCTTTCAGATTTTAAAGTGTCGGTAAAGTGGCTGTGAGTTTAATTTGCCTTGTTATTTATATAACCATAATGATAAACTGAACATTGTGTACTTAGTACTAATTGTAGGCTCAATAACTATTTAGTACTAGCTGTTCCCGCGACTTTGCCCGCGTAAAATGCCCGGTTAAAACAATAGATTCAATTTTAACATGATGCTTTATAGCGTATAGCTTTCCTTGATAAATGGGCTATCTAATTCTGAAAGAATTTTTCAAATCGGACCAGTAGTTCCTGAGATTAGCGCGTTCAAGTAAACAAATTACTTGAACGCGCTAATTTCTTCAGTTTTATATATTAGTATAGTATAGATTATAGATCAAGTTTTTATTCTAATTCAAGATGTAACTAAAAATTTTAATTTAATGAAGATTAATTCAACGTTGACTTTTCTTCTTTACTTGCATACAAAACTAGTATGAGATTTGACCACGAATGTGAAGGCTTTGAAGGTTCGTGCATTTTAAATGCAGCGGTTCGCGGATGATACTCCGGGCAATAAGTATTTTTTAACGAACTTCTTTTTGAGGGTGTCTCTTCGCTGTTATTCATTAAGCTAAAAACTAGCTAAGCTAACATTTTCTTTAGATTTTTATTTTACTTTGCACTGAATTTATTTTATGACGCAAGAAGAGTTAAATTGATGTGCATAAATATTCTGGAATAAAAGGTAATATCTGCGCAATGTTATAATCCAATTTTATAGGACAAAGTTTTTTTTAACTAATTTATTTAAGGGTCTTAAACCTATTTAAGATTATGTCAGACCCAAACAAAAAAAAAACATAGACTTCTTACATAACATATTAATATATCTATAATGATTTACAAATGTCACAAATGCCGGAGCCAGACATAGCTCAAAGTGTTTGTACATTTTTGTCCTTGAAGACTACAAAGTTCTACAAAACCTTGCGCAGCTAC
>JANCMC010047851.1:0-17542 GCA_024363005.1 Charaxes varanes | reverse complement strand
CTAACATCTTTTGCGCGATCTATTATTATTATTGCTTCAGTGTTTAGGTGTAATAAGCTTAAAATTATTTTAAAGTATAGTTTATACAATAATAAATATTAATCCATTTCAAAAGTAGTATTTGTGGTTCCACAGTCATCACCACGTTTATTACTCGGAATCTTTCGGAAAATTGGTATATCGATCAGTTTTTGATTATTAATTAAGTCCTCAGTATCATCGAAGGTTTGAGGCATTTCTCTGAGAGCTGTTTCGGGTAGGGCCATAGCAAGTGATAAACCTATTAGAGAGATAGCTGCTGTTACAACTAGAGGCAACCAAATCATGAAATTTTTTAAATACACAATGTATGGAGATATGATGGTACCAATATAGCCGGAAATATGAACGATAGAAGCGCCCGATCCTCTTACAGGCGTCGGTAGCATTTCTGCAGCCCATTGTATGACGGTGTTGTAACTCATATTAATGGCAAACCTCGCTACAACAGCACATAACACTGAAGGCAAACCGTTAAGGAATGCAGTTAATATACTAAATATAATGCATATCAAAAAAGCAAGGAATGACAATCCTTTTCTACCTGTAATATCTAAAATAAATGAAATTAAGACCAATGAAGGTAGCTCTGTAAGAGATACAAGTGTAAAAGACACAAAAAAATTAAACTCCAAGCTGCCAAGACTTCTAACTAAAACGTCAAATATTGCTGTACAGCACATATATTCGAAACACAAACAGATAAACATTCTTCGCAATTTTGGTCTCTTAAAAATATATAAAATGTTTGCATTATCATCTTTTCTCTTATTCAGACTGGATATTTTAAATTGCTCTATTAATTTAGATGGAACTTCATTTTTATTAATTTTTCCAATCGTAACTACTTTATCAACAGCATCGTTAATGCGACCTTTAGAAAGAAGCCAACGGGGGCTCTCTGGTATAATAAATGGAGCGAAGATAGAAATTGCCATTGGGATACTTGTCGCTAAACTAATAGTTTTCCAATGTCCACAAGCGAGCGCTATCCATGGTAATGTAGTAGCAGCCAAACAGAAAAATATGCCAAAGGGTAAATTAGCACTAATCGAACGATACTTGGGAGCAACATATTCTAAAACTAATAGATACGTCATCATCATACAATTGTCATAGCACATACCCATTAAAAATCGGCAAATGGAAAATTGCACGAGGTCTGTAGCGAAAATGCTCGCGATACCTGCCACACAACCTGTCATATTGCTTAACGTAGCAGCTGGCAATCTACCATATTTATCAGCGACCCAACCAACAATAAGGCCGCCCAAAATGGATCCAAGAAAAAACACTGATTGGGCAGTTGCTTGATAGCTATTTTTGTCGCACACCCATCCCAGTTCACTTGTAATAGTTGGATACGGTATTTCTGACCTATTAAACTCCCATCCATGTTGACAAGGTTGCGTCTCCCATGTGTCGTTTAGCTTCTGATTAGTGTTCAATATATCAGTCCAGTTTGCAACATATGCTTTACAGTGTGAGTAACCGAACTGAGCTTCGGGATCCGGCGGAATAGCAAGACCTCTACGTTGAAATTCAGTCAAATTACTCAGTTCAGGGATCCAACACCAATAGTTTGGTGAAATTTCTGTCATAAAAATTTGAGAAAAATATGCGTATACACCAAAAAAATAAAAAGGAAACGTTGAGAAGAACAAAAAGACTTGGTAACGTCCAAACTCTCCAGCAGCTGAGAGAAGTTCATCATAATCGACTTGCTTAGTTGAGTTTTCTTCTTCTTTATTCTTTATCACAGTTTCAACTTTAGAGTCAGAGTTGGGTAAATTTTGGACTCCGTCTGTCATTTTCACTAGAATTTATTTTATCAATTTCTACTAATTATCTTCAGACGATATCGTCACGGGCCTCCTCGTCTACGGCGAAAAAAGTTTTACTAAATAACAAATTTCGTAAAAACTCTTTCAAGTGACTGTACGTATTTACTTCGGTGTGACGATATAGATGAAAAATGTATTTATAAAATTACTTACGACTTTTAATTGAAATCGTAATTGTTAATTCCGAATGTCTTTAAAAGTAATGGCTGGTCATGGCATAATAAAAAGTTTCACGGTTAACCTGTGTCCTTTATAATTAACTGTATAGATATTTTTTTAAAAGAAAATCATTACGATGTTGATGAGATTGAGTTTAAGTTTAATTAATTTTCTTTAATAGAACTTTAGTCTTAACAAAAACATGCAATAATTATGTTTTATATGTTATTTGTTTTTATTAATGCGGTATAATTATAACCAATAGAGAAGTTGTTCGTCATTGGTATAGATCAAAAAGTTATATAAATATAAAAAAGTAGGAGAAAATTACAATACAGAAGTCGTGCTTAACGTTCGACGCAAAACAAAACTTATTTAATTAAAATATTTAACAGTAAAGACAATTTTTCTATTCAAAGTATTATTTAATCAGTGTTTATTATATAGACACTGAAGAATACTATATATTTTAAGTATAATTAAAAAAATGATTTTTATAGTTTCGTTACCTGTGAACTCTCAAACAAAAAATATTGCTTCAAGTTATTTCTCAAACTTATTTCATAATTTTACTGTCACCTCCAAACACAAACTTTTATAGAATACCAAGTTTATATTTATTTGTTTTTTCTATCAGCTTAAATTTTTGAATTATTACGTAATAAATAAACACTTTAAAATAAACAAACATAATTTTTATATGAACAATATTCTTACGTCCATATATCTAATAATAGTACGAGGTTTTCTTGTTTGCTTGACCTTTAAAATATTTTGAAATCAAGACGTCTGGTTGCAACTACTTGGTTTTAAAAACAAGTATTATCCAGTCTCTAACACAAATCTCTTAATTTAACCACAACAATTTGAAGTTTTTTTTATTTCTTTAACGTCCAATCGCCGGCACATATACACAAAAAACGTCGATCCTTCGAGTCCAAATATTCTTTGATTCAATACTATGTAATTAATATAAAAATAAGTGTCAACTTAAATTCTTTAAATAAAAACTTGAGATATTCCTTTGAAAAGGCACTGACATGTTTTTAATATTTAAACTTTATTGTAAATATTGGCTTTAGCCGAACATTTTCATCTATTTATTGACACACGCGTACCGTTCACATAACACACCAAGAAATGCGAGTAACATGCCGCGATATGGCTATATTTTGCATTTTATTATGAAGCGTGAACAAGGCCAGCATCCATCTATACTGGCGATGTTCATACTACATACAGGTATCCCAACAATTTAAGAAAATACCTGTTAGGTGCATTGTGTACCTATATAGGTACTATTTCGATTACTTGTGCGATAGATGTAACTTTTATTTTAGTGTAATAGTTATAACTTTATTTACGTTTTATAATTTCTGTTAATTTAAAGTTGCTAAAGAGTTTTAACGTTTTCTTATATTTTAAGAGACCTACACAAACCGAATTTTTAAAATATTTTTTGAGTTCAGGCATATCTCAGAAATGATTGTACTTGGGAAAAAAATATTGTTTCATTTTGTTATCTATAATTCTTACCTGGACGGCATTACGATAAAACTTACCGTTGAGCTGAAAATAGCTAATAATTTTTTTCCAAGTCTAGAATCGATAAGAACTTTTTAAATTTCGTATTTTCAAGAATCCTACCTATTTTAAGCTCTATGCGAATGAATTCAAACTCAAAGGTCTAAATTGACTGGTTCTATCATTTAAGTTTTTATTTTATTAAAATACATCTCGCCTAATCGTAGGATTTGATCAAACAGTTCGGTATTTCTTAATTATATTTGTTTTTCTGTTACGGAAAAGGCTAAGGAAAAAGAAAACGGAAGAAATTTTAGAACTAATAAAGACAGAAGGAAGGTGATTGTTTTTAATGATGTCGTTCATGCGAGTAGTTGCACGGATCATAGCACCAAAGAGGCGTCGTTGTTTTGCCTGGATGAATAAAAGCATAATCAAAAACAGGCTAGTATTTTTACAGAAGTTAAATATAACGCAATAAAAAAAAACAAAGCAAAACTAGTAACCTGGATCTTCTCGGTAATTTGTCAACATTTGTGACTCTATGTTCTGCAAAATCAAATTTTTGGTAGCATTTTTAACTAGACTCTATTAAAGTAGAAAGATGAAAGATTTTCTTAAAAGCAATTATTTTGTTTTCAGTCATTATTCGTAGCGGCCTTTGTTAATTACAGCACCTGTATATATTTCTAAAAAAAAATATTTGTGTGTAACAGGCGTCTGTTCCTAAGGTAACTTAATGCCTCTGTTACCTATAACACAGGCATTAAGTTACCTTAGGAGCAGACGTCCGTGTACCATATAGTCCTGTATATATTTATTTTTTATATTTATGTATAATTCTACTGTATATGTGTATGTCACTGAACTCCTCCTAAACGGCTGGACCGATTCGAATGAACTTTTTCTACGCGATTGGGTAACTCCCCGGATGGCTTAGATTCTCAAATCAGTCCGGCAGATGGCGTTGCAGTCGGTATCTATGTTATCTTATTATTGAATTTTACGTTCAGGCAAGACAATGTCTTCCGGGACCGCTAGTAATATTAATATAGGTTGAAATGTCCGTTTGCAACATTGGAATAAAATTGTTTCACTCAATGTATATGGCTGTACATAATTATGTCACTTGTAATAAATGAAACATTGTTTTTATTTTTGTCTGCCTGTCTGTTTGTTACAGGCAATCTCCGAAACGACTAGACCAACACACTTGATAGAAAGTGACGTTGCTATCTAGAATAAATACAATTCATTATTATTTTGACAGTACCTTAGTAGATAACCATTCTTAGTCAACTTAATCATTTTTTATTCTAATCGATTGTAGTCGAATAGACTATATAGACTCTATGTATGTATAACATACAGTCTACACTTCAACATACAGACCTAGAACTATAATGGTAATACAAGAAAACAAGGGAATTTCGACTTTATATCCAAAAAATTAAAGTGCAAATTTAACAATCAAACATTATCAGCTGAGACAGCTTTGATGTCTACGTCCACTAATAAGATTGACAAATTACTGTTATCACTACAACTTAGAGACCTAGAATTCTGTGTTATTAGTTATTACTGACAAGTAATGTAAAGATTCTGTATTATATTAATACAAACAAGGGAATTTCGACCTTATTGCTGTGTGTTAAAGTATAAATTTCTAGTCCAGACCTCATCAGCTGACCATACCTTCGATGTCTACGACACTAATAGCTCTAGACAAATTGCACTTATCACTTCTACTTAGAGACTTAGAATTGTACAAAGATAATACACTCTGACAAGAGAAATTCGACTTTATAAATAACACATTAAAGTTTATATTTGAGGAGAAGTAGTCTTTAAAAGGGTTGTAGAAGTATTTTTAAATTACATTTTTTGTGTCACAACATATTAGAGGAAATCCTTTTTGTTTTATAGCATAGCTTTCATTCTGACCTTTAACCACTGAGCTTTCGGGGCAAGTACCATGAAATATCATATAGGTTTACAATATAGGCTTTTTATAATCAAAATATATATTTTTTTCTTGTAATTTTATTACGAAACATCTTTTTCAACCGCAATTAGACAGAATTTTTATTTGTTATCTGAGAGCTTTTGACCGGATGAACCGATTTTGATGATTCTTTTTTTATTTGAAAACTTGTGCTTGCAGTATGGGACCACCCATTTCAATTTGGTCCAGTGCTGACAGTTCGAAGTCAGTTGTTTTTAGACTTCCGTGGACAAGGAACCCTTATAATTTCGCTCCGTCCGTCCGTCCAGTGTCTACATTTACTACGAATTGTAGGATAAGACTCACCATAATTCCGCCAGTGCAGCGACGTTGGGGAATATCATTTGACACCTGCACTGGTTGAACTGAAATATGATAGTGTATATGTTATACTTCTGAATACTTCTCCTCAAAGGGACGGCGAGGTTGGGCGCGAGAGTTTACAGGGTTACACTCGCCCTGTCTCGGGATGCCTCGCAGTCACTCGTGGTTGCGCTCGACTTTGTCATCGTCGAGAGCACTCGCACGAAAATTTACAGGCTGCCTTAGTGCCTATGTGTGATATTGAAATAACTAACCTAAAGGGAGGTGTTTTTTAGAATGCTGTATCCAAAACAACACTAACAAAACTATAAATACATATTTAGATAAAACTATAAGCGTAAATAAAAAAGGGAAAAGGTAATAAAGGTATAATATTGCATAATGTTTTTAAATCTTTATATGATAATAATACAAATCACTGTTACATAATTGAGAGATAAAAATAGTATTCTAAAAACTTACCCGGAGTCACTATGACGCCATCATCACAGTCTGTTTAGGAAAATTAAAATTAGTAAAGGTGCTTGAATGTAAGTTACCTTATCATATAGTGTAGTGCCGTTAGACTTTTACCTAAGAATCAGAGCCAGTCACAGAATCTTTACATAAAGTTTGTAAATTGGTTTTTAGTATAAGGGGTATAGTTTTTGGCTTGTATATCAAAAACTATCTAAGATATGTCAAATCTGAAAAAAGATTCAAAAAGAAGAGAAAATTTTCTAAAAGTAAATCTTACCTTTCGAAACTCTGTTTTCATTATTTATAGTGATAATTTAGTCCTGAACAAGGTTTTAGAATTCCTGTATGGGGATAATAAATGTTTTATAAACTTTATTAATTTGGTATTAATCGCTATAAATATGGAGACAGAGTTTCGCGAGATTGAACTTTCCTTTAAAAAAATTTCTTCTCTTTTTAAGACCTTAAATCAAACCACTTTTTATAATTGTTAATAAATAAATAAGATCGCATATTTTTTCTTAACATTTTTTTAGGTTATTTTAAAAATACATTACAGAAGTTTATATAAAGATTCATTGGCAGACTCTGGCTTGCAAGGTTTTGCAATGTTTATGCCTGACGGCACTCCACTAATTACGTATATTAGAAACCTTAATATTTAATTTAAGCAAGCAATAATTCATTAATTTAAATCGATGTCGGGATAAGTAATAAAGAGTCTTGGCGCATTAACCAGGTTCGAATTCATATAAATATTTTTCGATATACACCGTATCCGATGTTGATAGCACTTTCATTAAAGATAAAGATGAAAATAAGACTATAGTTAACTTACTTTAATGAAAAGTTTAAAAGTAAAATTGAAAAATAATAGGGTTATTTTTATTACCTACCTCCAGATCTACAGGCAGCAGTTCCCGCTATGTCTGAAAAAATTAGGTTTTAAAACAGTTGTAGAATATAAACGAAAAGGGTAAATTGGGTATGAAGTTCTAACTTCTTCTTAACTCTATGCGTGTACTTTTCTTCTACTACTTTCTTCTACACTTCTCTTAACTACACACTTCTGTTATACGCTCTATCTCTCTACTTATCTTTAATTTACTTTTAAGTTTGCTAAGCTTTTCTTTTATCTATCCAACGTTATCCCAGTGACTTTCTATAAGCAATGAAATACATTTGAAACGTTATTTTATGATAGTGATGATATTAGTAGTGATAATTGTGTAACTAAAGTTAAAAAAGAACTGTTAATAATTAATTTAATATTCAATTTCTTTAATTTTTTTCACTTGGCACTAAGGCAATTTTTCGATATTTTTGGAATTTCCTTTTTTTTTAATAAAAGAATATTAGAAATTATTTTTAGGTACGACTAATATTCCCTTTTCCCCTCGTACTAAGCTTGTATTAGAAGTGGGTGCGACAATACCCCAACGGCGGTGGGGTTTGTAGGGTACCTTGCGGGCTTCAGTCCATACCTTATACCGTTAACGTATTGAGGATCTTTTTGTGGCTTTTTAGTCTTAAAATAATTATAAGATTCATTTAATTATGAAAACTTCAGATTTTTACCTTAAATTTTTTAATTCAGTTACGATTCTCCATTAGTGTAGTTTAGTACAGTCAGCGCTTTACAAGGTTCCGCCTCGCCTACGTCTAATGAGATTTCAGATACGGTTAATGGATGCTTTTAAAACGTTCATGCTGTAGTTACGAACATAAAGTTGTTCGGTTAACTCCGTTGTTCTAAATAACGCCAAGATTTCATTGCTCTGTAAGAGAATTGGGAATTAAGATCTAAGAGATAAATTTAGCACATTTTAATATTGCTTAAATTCTTGTATTTCAAAATATATATTAATGATAATACACAAACAGTACTTGTACATCTTTAAGAAGTTTAGCTTTTGGGTTACAGCCGATATCAATTTTCTTTCGTACACTTTATTGAATACTACAGAAGAAAACATACTAGAAAGAAAATATGTACAAATGGTGGTGTTATCCCTAAAAATTAATTTCTTTCACACAAGCCACATACTTATTTATACGCGGATTTGAGCAAAGTAGTTTAATTTTTCTCCATGGAATCAAATTTTGAAGCTACTAGCTGCACTAAATGAAATAACAACTGCTAGTTGCAATAAATGAAATAACAACTGCTAGTTGCCTTAGATGAAATAGCAACTGCTAGTTGCATAAGATGAAATAACAACTGCTAGTTGCACTAAATGAAATAACAACTGCTAGTTGCACTAAATGAAATAACAACTGCTAGTTGCCTTAGATGAAATAACAACTTCCACTAGATGACTGCTGCGTTGAAATATGCTTTTGTCATTTTTTCCTTAAATTTATTGATGTTTGCCAATGCGATGTAGTTTTTACTGACACTTAGGTTTGAATCTGAGTATCTTTAACCTTTCCATTTGCCTTGAATTTGAGTTAAGTTGTAGGCTTAGGTATCAGACTAGGTTTAGACTGTTGTTTCAATTTGAGTTTCACTCAGGGTTTGATTTAAGGTTCAGGATTAGGTCTAAGATTGCGTCTGAGTTTTAATTGCATGACTATTTCATGTTCACGGTTGATTAGATTTTGAGTTTGTGTGTTCGCTATTTGGGTGAAATGTATCTTTATTACACATGGTACTTTTAATTTATTAGTATAAAAGCACTAATTATAACAAAAAAACATCATTTTAGTTTATATATATATATTTATTAAATTTAAAAACAGTTTTCTCGTTTACTTGTTTATTATACGCGCGTTATTTCTAGACATTAGAAAGTTTTAATGTTTGTTTTAGTATAATCAATCACGGGTGGTTTGCCACGCTAAGGTCGAATGTCGTTTGCACGTCAATTAGTTAAAAGGCTCATTTTTGCTTGTTATGCATTACCTTAATTTATAACAATAACCCTTAGCTGAATTTTTTTAAGAAGGAACTGTCATCCAAAACGGTAAAGCAATTTTTTGGTCGACTATACCAATTGTATCGTTCTTGGGCTATTCTGGTATTTCTTGTTGGTCACTATGATTATATATGTATATAGTTATAATATAAAAATTCAAAGATTGAATTGTTATATTACTTGTAATCATTTGCAGGTATTCAATTTATATCAATTGTAAGGAAGGATTATAGATGGATGGAAGAATATACATGGATTTACAGCGCCTCTTATAGTTAGGGAAGTTTTCGAAATATCAAAGATATCTAAACCTCCATAGCTCACTGGTAGAAGGATGGATTAAAATTTGTGAGGTGTTATATCTATTCAAGCCCCGTTTGTATAGAAACAGTGCAACCACCATTGCAACACTTTGTCAATATTCTCCTTTGAGTAAACATATAGCTTTCTCACTTATACTCTAAGATAGTAATACTGCTTAGTCCTTTGAAAATATGACATTAAATTGCGATACTATGTGTTAAAACATAGTAGGATCTGACGACATTAATACGGTCTTTATATAAATACTAGCGGACCCAGCAGACATTGTCCTACCCGAACGTTGAGTTGCTTACTGTCTACTACATTCTATTATCCTATATTATTGTCCCCGTACCCGTCTCCTATTCCATTCCCGTTCCATAGTGGTTCACTATTATGGCCTTAATGGCTTAAAAATGAAAGATAGATATATGTTGTCGCGGGCTTTTTTGAAGAACCATTTAAGATAAACATTTCTATCATACACTATACGCGTGTAACTCTAACGGCTTTTGCAGCGCACGCCAGAATAGCTCGCAGATGGCAGAATTTTCTCGTACTTTCTTGACATTTATGGTTATATTTTGGACAATTCACGCAATATTTTATAATTAATAGCCTATGTGTTACTTTGATGTATAAATTATATTATTGTCAAGTGTTATTGAAATACATTCAGTAGACTTTCTGTGAAAGAGCGTCAAACATACATCCAGACATCCAAGTGTACAGACTTTCGCGTTTATAATATTAGTAGGTTTAAATGTGGTTGCTATTTCCGGTTCCGAGCGATTTCACTAGCCGGACTAATCCTTCTTCAAAGCATGTTTTTGCTCCATAGCAAAAAGATTTGTTAATTATTTGGGAAAGGTTTGGGTTAAAAATATACAAAGAAATATTTTTATCGTAAAAGCATGTGTCATGGAGTGTTTTCTTTCTTTCTTCATGTTCTTTCAATAACCTCTTTTAATCTTCCACTAACGTTTAACTTCAAAAAAATCAGCATTATAATGTTACTTAGAGTAGGGAACACGTTTTTCTCAAGTTTTTTTTGGATCAAAGCAATGATAAATTGTTAAATGACCATAAGCGTGTCAAAACACGCTTATATAGAAGGGTTCCGTATGTGATACGCTATAAAAGTATTTGTTAAATAACAATCAAAAATTTTTGTCCGATTTCGTTCAGAATAATTTTCTTAATGAGTTTTTAGCATGTTCTATCAACATGGAAAATTTCAAATAGCTACATCTAATCGTTTAGAAATGCTAGGGGGGGGCGAGGGGGCGGGGGGCGGGTGGGGGGGGGGGGGGGGGGTGGGGGGGGGGGGGGCGGGGGCGAGGCGGGGGGGGGGCGAGAGGGGCGGGGGGCACGACAAAAAGCTTTGTAACATCACATGTCAAAATTAAAAATATACAACGCAAAAATTGACAAAAAAAGGGCTGTTTGCTCATTATTTATAATAAATGCATAAAATTGTATAATATGTGGTGTTACATAAAGGGGAGGGCATTTCGAAAATGTCACAAGGACGGTGGAGTTAAAAAATTCGTGTAATCCCTTACTAACTAATAAATTACGCTTACAATGTATTGCAACTGCTAAAACTGAATATAAAACTAAACTTTCAAGTGAAAATCTTGATTTCGACAATTTTTTCATTTAATACATATATTCATCTAGCCCCCAATCCAGCACAATAGCCAATGGTATTCAAGGCCGAGCCATATTAATGCACTGTGCCTGTCATTACAATATTCATCACGGTGTAAAAACTGTATTGTTTGTCGTGTATTGAAAGCGTTAAGTCGTGTTTCGTAATAAAGGTACATAATTTTGACTGTAAACAGTTTTATATAATTTACTATGCTCCATTACTTTACGAAAATAACCTGTGCAGAAAATGTGCGTAGTTTTTACTTACAAATCAATTAGCATATTACCAATTTCTCATTTGTATTTAAAGATTATGTTTATTGTAATAAAATATCAATCTGGAAGTTCACCTAATGGGAGGGGTCTCTTGGTCCTATAACGTCATTTGAAAACCTTTACTCCCCAATGGTTAGTCGTACTCCTAACACTTAACAGTTATTTGGCAAAGTGCCACTTCAATTTACTAATTCTGAATTAATTGCTTAAGTTAGCTGTGGATTTTATCACGCCCTGCAAAGTCAAACACAGCTTTGTCAGTAGCTCTCTGTTTTACTTTGAGTCTGTCTAAAGACCAAGAGTTCAGCAGAAACCAGTCGGTACCGTGTCATAGCTGGAACATGCTGATCTGACAATTTAGGGCTAAAACATTAAGGTATTACAGACTATGAGATTTCTCTCCATTTACGCGGTACATTCGTTTATTTCTTAAGAACACGGCGATAAAATCTTTGTTCTCTGGTAGTTTGTTGGATATTATGCATTCCTTGATAACGGTGCACGACGGTACACTAACAAATTCCAGCGCAACGAAGATCGTAAACGCTGTGAATTCCTTAGGTAACATGGTGCGGGCTGACAAAACGCTTGAATATATTTAAAACAAAGGTGCCTAAGTTTAACTGTTGTGTAATTCTTACATGCACCGTACTTGTTTATGCTGTAATATTTTGTACATTATTATACAAAATAAACAAACAATTAAGAACGAGAACTATGTAGTTACCTACTACTAAGTATTGTTATTAGAGAAGCAATAAAACAAACTACATACAATACATTGTTTTAGTAACTGTAAGTGTTCTCCTTAACACGATAGATTTATTCCGCTTTTAGGCAAACGCGTTGTAGGCACATTCTCGTACAACGCGTTCATACGAATCCAAATGCGCATAATGTTATATTGTATATATTATAGTATTATTATATATTATAGAATAATACCATATTAAAAGGGGGTTTATAGTATTAGAAAAGAAATTTCATCATATTTCATCTTTAGGCAGAGGTTTTCGTTTCTAGTACTTGTGGCGGGCGGCCCCGCTCTTCTATAACATTACATATCTTAAGATACCCATTTAGAAAAATACAACAAAAAGTAGCCTATTAGGGGGATGCAAGTTAAATAAAAGTTTTTAACATAGAAGTGACGACAGAGACCAGTTCTTGATCAGCGTAATAGTGTAATTAAACAATTAAACCAGAAACAATTGAGCTTTTAAATGAATACAATAGAAGTACAACGATTACCGTCGATACCCCGGAAAACAATATTCACATACATAAACAACGATTCTGTCGCCGTTTTCAACAGTTTGCTTTGAGGTAGGACGTACGGGCATGTATATTTTAAACCGTAAACCAACAATTGTAGTGGAGACCTCATGAATGTATTCATGAGGACGGTCTGGGATATTTTGCTTCGTACTGTGGTACTGTTTCCGTAATTATTATGTCTTGTTAGGTGTGTGCTACTTAAAGGATCTACAAAATTAACTAATTTTTAATATTAATATTTCAAACACTATCTATTGTTTAACTAGTATGTAATTAAGGCAGGTATGAGAAGGCATTATCGTGAATGTGGAACATTCTAAAAATGCACGCCAAATTAATAAATTTTCACACTTCTTTGTTGTAGTGTGGTGGTACTATATAATTATTATGTTCGTTAGGCGCGTGGTGCTTAAAAGATGTATAGTCGACCAAGAAAGTGGTTTGCCACGCTAAGGTCGAATGTCGTTTGCACGTCAATTATGTAGTTAAAAGGCTCATTTTTGCTTGTTATGCATTACGTCAATTTCTAACAAAACAACGAAACTTAGCAAAACTTTCTTTAAATAGGAGCTGTCATCCAGAATGGTAAAGCACTTTCTTCTTCTTTGTTTGATAGATGAAAAGCACTTTATTGGTCGACTATACAAGCGTTATCGTGAGTGAGACCATTAAAAACTGCGCGTAAATTTTAGTACTTATCCTATATTTATCACTACTATGTAAAAGTGGTATGCAGCCAGATTATAATGTTATTAACTGGTCGTAGTTCTCTTCATAAGGGACATAATTTATTGCTATTTTTGTCGCAATAACTTGAAATATCACGCTGTCACGCTGACGACGTAATATTGAAAAAACAAATAAGTCAAATCTTCTATTTCTATAAAATTAACTTTCTTATATAAGATCCGATTAAATAGTGACCATTTTCCGTTTAATATCTTAAAACAATCAGGGGACGCTCCGTAACTTATTAAAAGTTCCGAATCTATTATAACTAAGCCGCCAATAAACCAAGAATTTCCTGAACTTAACTTAGCCAAAGTTTAAATCTCTCTATTATATCAAACCGCTCTATCAGCCAACGCTGTGTAAAATTGGATAGACTTTCTTAAACAATGAAAAGCTATCTACCAAATATAATGTACTAAGTAAATATAAATATGAAGTATATCATTATATAGGTATCAATCTTAATTTTCTCGTTTCAATGGCAAACCTCATATTTTGACAGTAAGGGTCTGTAATTTCAAAGCCCAATTAATAGCAACATCAATTATCGACCTGAGGCGGCCATCAAGTCCTCCCGCGTCTACGTATTGGGGCAAGCAGGGCACGATATAAAGTCACTTATTTTTTGAACTTCACCGCATGGGCATTGCAGATCGGTATCGTCCGTAAATTCCCATCTGTCTAGTCGCGAGGTTATAGAGGTAATGGGAATTCCGGGGATGAGGTCCGACGTCTGTCTGTCATCTTAACTCGCCTCACAGACTCGTTCTCCGCAATTCAAGCAAACCCTGTATAAAATCCGGATAACGCTAGGCAAACGAAAAATAGGCTTTCAATCAATCTAATTAATGACAGCTATTCTTATTCGAGGACGGGACAAAATTCAAGAATTATCACTTACTCAACCGCGATGTTTTCAATAATTTTATCCAATTTCAACAGTCCTAACTTTTATAACGTAAGTTCCTTAACGCGGCTTACGAAATTTACAGGTAATGCGATTTCGCAGAAATCGTCACGTAAAGAAATACCGTATGCTGTGTGACTGTGTGCACAGGAGCAAATGAATGCGCATGGGTAAGGGAGAAAGGGGTAAATAAGAAAAGGGAAATTAAGGAACTTCGTTCTTGACGCGGCGGACGATCGCACGATTTTTTTTCTTAAATACATTTATCCCAATGATATCATTTTCAGCGTCTAATGTTTCTTTTTAATTTTAATATATCATTTTCAGCGTCTAATGTTTCTTTTTAATTTTAATATATCAGTACGATGGACGAAGGTTTTTATAATGCCTGTTCCCTAATGGTATCAAACTTAGCGTCTAATAATCTTTAATATATCAGTATGATGGGCGAAGACATTTATAAACCCGGCACAAAGCTTTGAAATTAGTTCATCCGTATTAATCCTTTGTAAAGAGGTTTTTATGAAATGCTTGTCGTATACTTGTTTTTATCCCAAAAACATGAAAGGAGGCCCGATTTGTGTACATCTCTCCTTAAAAGTGATAAAGTATCAGTAACTATACATATAAATAAAATTGAGGGGTCCGTTTGTAACGTCGAAATTAATTTATATTTTTATTTTACATTATTGACTATATTTACGATAACTATAGCAAACACGCAACTTAAAATAAAATATCTATCTGTCGTTTCCGGGTAATCTCCGAAACGGATGACGATTCTGGACGGGACTTTTAACGGTAGATAGCTGATTCTACAAGGAATAACATAGGCTACTTTTACTTTCAGCTAAATAATTAGGGTTCTGCACAAATAAATAAAAACCCTCAAAATTTAAGAAAATCACTGAATTCATGCGGGTGAAGTCGCGAGTTACAGCTAGTAATATATATATCACCACAGTTTAATTGACAGGACTCATGATTGCAATAAGTTCTTAATTAAACCCTCGCTGCATTTCTACTGAAAGAGAAATGCATTTAAACATTATGAGACTGTAGGATTTTCTAATCTACATCTGCAATACCATCCATTCCTCGCATTGTCAATCTACGGTAGTGTTTACGGTACTAGAAAAAACGCAATTTTTTTCTTAAGTAGCCTAGAGGCCTCCCCTTATCGGTCCACTTTCCTCTTTCTTAAGCTAATCTAATCCACATACTCCCCGCAAAGTCATCCAAATCATCGCGCCGCCTCTTCCTCGACCTGCTGGGTCATCGGCGGCCATTGGTGGCCATCCAGGAATTCACGATATTGGCCCACCTTTGCCCATTCCCACTTTAGCTTCCTCACATCCACATATTAAGTGGTGTAACGCGAGTGGTGTTGCGAACTGGATCAGTTTTTCCAATCCAATTATTAAATTAAATTTATTCTTAATTTCCTTTTTTTTTTCGAATTTATTCAGTGGATTTTTCTTTTCAGCCAGTACTTTTTTTACTCAACGAATACATTTATGAAAAACTTAACGGGAGCCATAAAACCTCTGTGGTAAATTAATATCAAAATAATGTGATTGACTTTGATGCCAAAAAGTATCTCAGTTTGCGCTGAGTCTACGTGAAATTGTTCTAAATTCTGACCCTTTTATTCGGTGACAGATATGAGGGCCTGTCGTGCTTTTAATTCTGTTCATTTCATAAAAGTTGGCTAACCCTCAAGTTTTTGTATTCACTGGGGCGACCCGAAATTGCCCGAATGGGCCTGTCTTTTCATAAATTTAAATTAAATGTTACAATAACTCTCATTCGTTATGTTTATTATGCAAAGGCTTTGTGCATTAAATTTATATATTTGTGAAGTATCGTCATGGCCACTCATAGCAAAGCATTAAAAAAACTTAACTTACCCTAATACCGCAGCCAGATATGATTTGTACTGTTACACAAAGTACTTGAATTTCATTCATTTGAATGATCATTGAAATGATCATTCAAATGAAGCTATGTATGTTTTGCTCCGGCATTAAAATATTATCACTATGGTCAATTCGTTCGTTCCCTTCTTCAATTTATTTAATTTACGCTATCATATTTGTGTTCATGGCTAATTCGTTCATTCTCTACTTCGATTTAATGAATTTGTAAAAAATATTTTTAAGGCGCCACAATATTCGCCAGCTAATAAAATTAAATATATTCACCGGTAACATTTTTATCTCTAAAACGTAGTAAAGTTGGGAAGCATTCTAAAATATATACGGCGACCTCCGAAAACTCCTTCATTATATAATCTGTAGCAGGCACCTGTCCGACGCATGTGCCCTTTTCACGAAACTTCCTCCTTGTCTTAATATGTTTCAAGTAAATTCTGAACACGTAATTTTTGCCATTTTACTCTTTGGTGTCTTTTTTTTTTGTAAAAGCGTCAAGAATATGAACAGTATTCCTAATATTATTTGTAAAATTATATTTAAAATAAAATATAGACAGGTACCGTGTCCCAACGCGTGGTAAGAACGTGATATCTATAAAAATATATGAAATTGAAATGTCTGTCTGCATATCCCATTTACAATTATTTTACTAAAGACATAAATATAAAGATACCTAAGAAATGATTAACTAAACTTGGACTAGTTGCTTACATAAGATTGGCGTGACGTGCATTAAAAGATAGACATACGCTGTCGCGGACTTTAAATTACAGCTTTTAAAGGGGAACAATTTTGTCATACATGACTTTTGCGAAACTTTAACCATTTACGTAGCGGAAGCTCTCAAAAGGGAAAAATAACCCCGATTTTGAAACATTTTTCATTGGTGCTCCACTCCTATTTGTCCTAGTGTGATGATATATAGCCTATGGCCTTCCTCGATAAATGATCTATCTAACATTGAAAGAATTTTACAAATCGGACCAGTAGTTCCTGAGATTAGGCGTACAGCAAACTAACAAACAGCTTTATAATATTATAGGTAATATAGATTTCATCTTGCACTTCTTGAGGTGAATTTTTAAATTCACATCTTTAAGATTGTTTTCCGTAGGTATTTTACAAATAGCAAAGGTTAATTATTACTTATTATTGGCGTATAAAATGATTTATCTCTTTAG
>JANCMC010047844.1:0-12563 GCA_024363005.1 Charaxes varanes | reverse complement strand
GTAAATATTTGACATTTAGCAATGTCAATCTATTCTCAAGTTCACTACAGGACAGATTTTTGAAACCAATGTAAAAGATGACCATTGTAATTCATTATACTAGGGCTCGCCGTCTGGTGGGTTTTGGGCCAGAAATCTTTAAGTTTAACATACAAATTTCTTATTTAAAGCTAAATAAAAAAATTGTATTTTCAGTACAACGATATTTGACAATTTCATTACATTAAATGTATGTAAATGTAAATCTTGGCCATTGGTGTGCGTGAGGTTTTATTTTAAACTAACTGAATATTATTTATAATGCATATTTTATAAAATATTAGCATTCTCACACCTTCCTCTATATAAAATTTATTTGTGCCTTATTTCATACTCCTCCGTCCGTGCAATTTTCGTCGAATGGTACCGAATGTTTTTGCTTCTCGTATTAGTATATAGATTCATGTACGTTAGTGTGCGTTTGATACATACATACTCACCTTAACAGAATTCTCATGCAACAGTACCAAGTTTATAGTTTGTTCTGGTGCAGTAAGTTGGAGCACTTTGATAAAGTTTTGCTATCTTCAATTCCAGCCAAACGCATTCATACTTGCTACCTAGAACTGAAGATCAATTAACTTGGCAACAACTTCCTTATTCTAAATTAATTACGGACTCTAGTTCTGTAGTGTTCAGTTCGTTACGTGTGAGTTTGTAATGTTTATTTGTTTATTGTAACAGGAATTCAATCTATAATATTATTATTGACTTGTTATTTATTTAGAGCCTATTTTTCCCACTGCAGGGCAAAGACCTCCCTACTCCCTTTCCCTAAGTATCTGTCGAAGGCTATGCGTTGCCAATCTCTATTATAACGATCCAAGTCATTCCTCCATCTCATTCTATAATATATAAAAGCGAAAAATCACCTAATAAGAAATCTACTTAAATCGAATAGAAGGAGTGAAAAGTGGGTAATAAGAAGGGGTGAAAAGGCAGGTGGTTCACCTTATTTTAAGTGTCTACCGATGCTAGGGACAAATGTTCTATCACATGGGTCGTAGAAACGTTGCCATCTTTAAATAAATATGCTCTTTCTGTAAGGTCTCTAAGGCTCAGAAGTATCGGAGCTGGTAATTGATTCCACAGCGATATTGTGCTAGGCAAGATAACTAAATTAGAGGTAGCGCCACGCTTGCAGTCCTTTTGGTCTGCACCTGAATTGGGTCAGCGCGTCAGGGTACCTGTACCTCTTTATCACGTAATATTGGCATAAAGTGGCAGTAATGCTGTCACTTCAAGTGATGGCTGTGTTTTCGCGTTTCGTTCGGTTTGTAATAGTTCCAGGTGGCCTAAATCTTTCTTTAAAGGCCGGCAACGCATCCGCGAGCCTTCTGGTGATGCAGATTTCCACGGGCGTTGACTTATCAATAGTCACTTGAGTGATGAACCGCCAGCTCGTTTACCCCTTGTAATTTAAAAAATAAACTTCCGTTATTTTAATCAAGGATACACGTTCCAGTTGTATAGTTATTGGTTTCTGTTTGATCATAGCTTTTCTTGAAGCTACAGTGTAGTACAAAGTTGCAGCTTTAAACGATAGTGACTCTCTAATTTACGGCGTAAGTTTTAAATTACGCTACTTAACGAAAGCTTTTAACTAATTTATTTAAGAAACTTTGTTGTGAGATGGTAACTTGACTTGATATATTAGTTTATGAACAGTGTGAGATAGTGTCAGGTAATAATTTAATGCTATAATTAGAATACAGGAATAAAAAGATATTTAAATATAGACACACTAGTATAAAGACGTTTAAGTTTTTTTTTTTTTTAACGCTGGGAATTGCATTTACGCACGGGAGTGTGGGACTCGATGGCATTGCCACAATACCCAGTAGAACCCAGCGGGACACGCGTCATCCATAGAGTAGGGCACCATAGGTTCCCTTTGTCAGTACTCGACCGTGGTGCACTGGATTAATTTCTAACTTAATTTCAAGGCTGGAAGAGGAGACACGCAATTTGTCGTCTTCTCCATCCAAAGGCCATTAAAGGCACCCTCAAACGCTCTCTTTATTCCATGTGCCTACTTCACAGACATGACGCTGCCAAAGTTTTTATATTGATGATGTTATCTAGACACAAATTGCCGATGTGGCCCCAACAGTGGCCAAGTTAAAGTACGATTGGGCTGAACATGTCTGCCGCATGTCGGATGATCTTTGGGCCAAAATCTCCACTTTATGGATCCCAGATCGGAAACGTCATCGTGGCAGGCCAAGAATGAGATAGGGGAATGACTTGGATAAATAGATTAGAGATTGGCAACGTATAGCCTTAGACGGAACCTTATGGAAAGGGGGTAGGGAGGTCTTTGCCCTGCGGTGGGAGAAAATAGACTCTAAATAAATAAAAAATCAATAATAATATTATAGATTGAATTCCTGTTTCAATAAACATTACAAACTAGCACGAAACACTGCAGAACTCCAGTCCGTAATAAATTATCCATTCATATTCATATTTAATGAGGAAACCACGCTTTCAGGGCTCGCAGATGCGTTGCCGGCCTTTGAGAAATGAGTATGCTCTTTTCTTGAAGGTCCCTAAGTCGTATCCGTTCTGAAATACCGAAGCCGGCAACTGATTCCACAGAGAAATTGTGCGAGGCAAAAAGTGTCTAGAAAATTTCTATTTTCTAGACACTATTCTATTTTCTACACTATTCTATTCAATCTAAGCGGACCCCGGTGTAACCGGGAGAACGCTAGGAAGATGAAGATATCTCGAACCTTGACTGATCTGATGTAATACAGATGTACGCTACAGATGTCTTCAAAAAATCATACATAGGTAAAGAATACATCACGTTTGATTGACATGACTATTGTCTCCAAGTTTTGCACGGCACGTCACAGGATAGCTCCCTAACTCCGCTTCTTTGAAATTGAAAAGACTGTTGCACTGTTTGTCAGGGAAACAAAAGCGCCTTTGATATTATCTCCATTGAAATTCGTGATACAATTGTTTCTTGTAGCTAGTTTGGGAATACAATGCGATTAATTTACATCTAAGAGAGTTTTACTTTTTTAAGCATCATTCAAAAAAGTTACCTTGTATGGAGATTGCCAAAGAAATATGATATTATATATAAAGATATAGACTTATATATTAGGTAATACTGTATTAAGGTTTACATGAAAAATCTTTTAAATTATAAATATTTCTAAATATAAAAAGACAGTTGTTTGAAAAATTAAAACAATAAAAATACAGATACAGATACAGAGGCACGTACAGATAGGATAGATATACTTACAGATATAGATGCACATACAGACAGATATACTTACAGATATAGATGCACATACAGGTAGATATACTTACAGATACAGATTTACATATAGATAGAGACACATACAGACACGGATGCACGTACAGATAGATACACTTACAGATATAGATGCACATGCAAACAGATACAGATGCACGTACATACATTGCGGTAGTAATTACAAAGAATCTTAACCTGTAGTTACTAACCGGAGGGAGATAATTAAATGTCAACAAACCGTAATTAACGAAAAAAGGAAACCCTTAAAGTTGCAGAAAAGTAAGCGTTTCGATATCCAACATTACCTACTTATTAGAAACCTTGCTTAATACACAAGAAACTAAAACTTTTGTACAAAGGTTGGTTTCAAGTTGGGGTTGCCACAAAGAGACCAAAACCAAAGTTAACAAGCCGTAATTAACGAAAAAAGATTCGCCGAGGAAAAAATATAAGCGGGAAAGTCGGTACAACTTTTGTAACTCTGTCGTTAAGGCTTCGGTTAAACAAAACTCTAGATCCGAAGTACTAGAAAGTTTTCTAAGGTTTCATTCAAATTAAGTCGCTTGGTTACTGCGCATTGAACATTTCGTCGTCGTCCTAACTCGTACGTAATTTTTAAAGCTGTAGTTTATTAATTACTAACGGCTCGAGCCGACGTTTTCGTTCCCAAATTTTGGCTCGTCTACTATTAGCCAGTAAACCAATCTCTATTATGTTTTTTTTTTCGTAATGCGGGCCACTAACCGTATGTTTTATGAGATAATAATTTTATGTCAGTCAAAAGGTCTAGCACGAACGTCATTTTTCTTTTTAATAAAGAATATTAGGAATACTTTTTAGGTATGTCTAATATTCCCTTTTTCCCCTCCTACTAAGCTTAAATTAAGTGACCACGAAACTGAATGTTTTCCAATATTCCGATTTCGCTGTATTCCGATACTCTCTAAAACAACCAAGGGAGCCTTCGTTACCAGAAGTCATGTTAAATTAATTAACTCAGTCCCTAATAATGTCTGTCTCTTAGACTATAGAGAAATGTGTGAATGCCGCCCGTTAGTATGAAGCGAACGTTTAGAAAATTTACTTCTTTGTCGGAAAACAATTGAAGTGCGTAGATACCACTAGGTTTTTTCACTGATTTGAGCGACATTATAATGACAAGTATAATTAGTAGTGGTATTAGAAAAATAATATGGGAAACTTTCATAATATAATTAATTAGTACTAGTAATTAATTACTAGCGGACCTGGCAGACGCAGTCCTGCCCGAACGTTGGGTTACTTACTATTTACTACATTCTATTATCCTATAATATTCTCCCCGTTCCCGTTTTCTTACCCTTTTCCGTTCCATAATGGTTCACTATTTTGACGTTAATGGCTTAAACGTGAAAGATACATATATGCTGCCGCGGACTTTTTTGAAGAACTATTTAAGATAAACATTTCCTTCATACACTATACACGCGTAACTCTAACGGTTTTTGCAGCGCACGCCAGAACAGTTCTCAAATGGCAGATTTTCACCTACTTATTTAACATTTATGGTGACTTTGGTCAATTTACACAATATCTTTATAATTTATAGCCTATGTGTTATTCTGGTGTATAAACTATATTACTGTAAAGTTTTATTAAAATTCATTCAGTAGTTTTTCCGTGAGAGAGCGTCAAACATACATCCATGCAGCCATGTGTACAAACTTTCGCGTTTATAATATTAGTGGGATAGTAGGAATTGATTAAATTTTGTATGCATGATAAATGTATAATAGTTATGAAGTTTCGGTACAGCCATACAGAAGAATCATAAAAAGGTTTGTAATAAAAACTTTCAATGATTCTTCTGTGTGCCTTTTAATGATTCTATCTGTTTATGTTTAAGTGGATTCCTAGATGAATGTAGAAACTTGTAAAAGGCATTAATCAATGTAATATATGTAACTGTAAGTTTTTGCACTTATATTTAAAACTATCTTTTTCCCGTGACTTCTTCAGCGTTGTTATCTTATGCTTTCATGCAAACTTTCAACTCCAATTTAACACGTTTCCAACTTCATCTCGCGACAAAAAGTAGCCGAAGTCCTTCTCCAAAGTACAACCTATCTCTATACAAAAAATTCATCAAAATCGGTTCAGCGGTTTAGCCTTGAAAACTTGACTGACAGTTGCATTCACATTCACAATATTATTAAGGATGTATTTCTCTACAATAGCATTTATATTCTCAAAATGCCAAGAACAGTTGGCATCCCTATGTTCTCAAATTCTTGCAAATTATCCGATGGCTCGAGCGGGAAACAAACCATGGGCGTCGCGGATCAATTTAGTACGCTTTGAAGATTTGCTGACAATTAGGAAGCCAGTAGTTTTAATTGCAGTACCATTAGAAGACGTGAATAAGTTGACGAGTCCAGTGTTTATTATATGCACTAGCTTTAACCCGCGACTGCGTCTACGCGTTATAAATTTTTGTACGGAACTCTAATTATTTTTCAAAAAGTGAAGTAGTCTGTGTTATTCCTCTTAGTGGCATCCGTCTACTACATATATGTAACATGGCGATAGCGGCGGATACTCGTACACACCTATGTATTTCAAACTCACCCAGCCTTTTTAATGAAACTTTGAAGTACCACCTTTATTTGTTTTGGGACAAACTTGAGTGTTAATATCACAAATATTTGAGTTTGTTTATGGAATAAAGTATGTCGAGTACATTATATGTACCTAATATTGATGACATATCCGGTTCCATTATAGAACACGTGGTACGTTAAACTTGGAAACCGGATGTGGCTCAATATATCAACATAATGACTTGATTTATACCTTGACAATTATGTAGCACCACCTTGAATATAAATTAATATACGACTATGTGACTGACCCTCACTGTACTTGAATTGAATATCTCTGTATGTCTAGCACAAGTTTTTCATCTTAGCCGTACGATTCTGACGGAAAAGCCATGGTCTGAACAATTAGTGGCAGCTTTTGTGAGAGTTTGTCAAAGTCAAAAATGTTTTACTCAAATAGACTTTACAGTACTTATGAACGTCAAGTGTCTTATTTATTTATCATTATTTTAAACTTCGGTGATAGCGCGCCCTGCACTGAGATGAGCCCGCAACAAGCTCAGTCGGATATTTTTTAGTTATCACCATTTCACAATAATTCAGATATGGTGAGAGCAATTTACTCCCAAGCTTTTTCATGATTCAAATAATTCTTTACATTATAATAGGATTTTTGAATGAGCTTACCTTTAAATTTATTTCAGGACATCTCTCGATTATTACACGGAGGTTTATTATAAAAGCTAACACACATATCATTTTTTTTTTAGTCTTAACCACCTCTCTGTATTTGTGGTACTGCGTGTAAATTATTGGAAGGCACACTTTACTCAGGATTCAATCAGGTCTGCATCCAGTTTATTCATATTTTGGGTTAACTGCTTTGAAAACTTTTACCTGAAACTTTGTCATGTAACACCAATCGTTCCAAAGAGTTTTCGTTGCGGAGACATTATAGAAAAATTATAAATGTATCGTGTTCTTCATATACACTAAAAACTTAAGTGAAATAACGTTTTAAAACCGTGCTTTATTAATTTAATAGAATACGCCTTAACTGACGCCACTCGACGGAAAACATGCCTTCAAAGACAAAGGAATTTTGTTCCAAAAAAGTTTATCTAAGGTCGGGATAATGGAGTCTGGGAGACGCACTGAGCACAGTCTCTAAAACATTTTTAATATTCCACTTATTCTTATAACATTTTCTAATCTAAAATTTTAATTAAATAAAATGTTTTCGTAATTAGTACCTCGATAGCTGAATGTCTAAAAGTGAGGACTAATTAATTGAAGTGGTTGGTTCCATCCCACGCTAAGCTTTCATGATAACCATTCCTCAATTTTTTTTAAATCTAGATAACAAGCAGCAAACGCTAATTGACTACTGACTATATACTTTAACTATTCTTTGTAGTGCTTATTTAGTAGTACTTGATTTTTTTTTGAGATGCAACTACATAGATGTAAAGACAAGTTAAATTAATCTTAATCACTATTACATATTGAGTACGCCACAAGTAGTTAGAACGCTTTAATTAGTTTATAATATTAATGAATCAACACAAAAATTAAGTTTGAGGAGGTCGTGGCCTAATCAGTGGTCGGCATTTGAGTCGATCGCTAAGTTAAGTTGCTCTGGCTGCGACTATGACAGCGTAGGTGATACGTGTATTCTGGCGAGTGTGAAAGCATGCGTGTATAATACGTGCGTGCGTGAGTAATCCTTGTGTGCAACAGAGCACGTGTGTGATACCTCTGTGAATGCGTGTTAGGTGTGTGTTGAAGCGTGCGTGCCTGAGCAAATGTATTTGTGTTTAATTAGCACAGAACTTTAAAACGAAAGCTACATTATATAACAACAGTCTTTTTAAATAATTAAAAAAGTTGGTTAAGGTAAGTTTATTTATAGACATGCAACGGGAATGAAGTATTAAATAGCAAGTTAGTAGGTCAAATAACTTAAGTAATTCCTAAACATGGCAACATTTAACTAGTGTTGCATGTCAAAAAGCGCTCTCACAGCGATAATTTAACTATTTTCCGTCCCCAATTCAAACTCGTCATCGCTCTTATTGTGAAGGGAATACTGGTGAAATTAGGTTGAAACAAAGGCCACTTCGGTGAGACGGTTTCCGGCTATTTCCTGTCGAAAATCAGATCACAATCGGAATCTCAGTATCGTAAAAAAGGAAAGGGGCCAATGTTTAATTTATATGGTAATTTATTGCTATAATACACAGTGCGTTATGTTCCTGTAAAAATGGCAAATTTGGAAATAATTCCCTTTTCGTATATAACGGACCTAGTGAGAGATCAGTCCTACCGTCTACCGATTAGCTCGTGAGTTTGAAATATAATAAATAAATAAAAATAAAAATCTAAGTACTTTTATTGAATAGACGGTCGTCTGTTTCTCAGGTAGGCTATAGTAGGAAACAGTTGATTAATATATATGCATAAATATATATTTTGATAGATTTAAAATACGTATTTACATTATATAACAATTCGTAATTCGAATTGTAAAATTCTGGAAAATAAATCATTTTTTTTTTATATTAAATGCACACAGACTTGGGAGTTAAATTCCCAACCTCGAAACAGAGGACGGGTCTCGACGGGGCTTCCACTATGGGAACGGGCTACATAACATCGTTAATTTTGAATAGCTCTTACTCCAGATTATGTCTACGTAGCAACCTGATCAGAATATTGTGTTTCTCTACACCCACGACGTCTGGTCTGCGAATTTAATACATCTAGGAGCCTTCAAGTAAAATTTTTACATCATCAAAAATGTAAATTGTTCTAAAAAATCATCGTCTTCTTCGGCTTATATCTTTTGATATCAAAACATAGCGCCATATATTGGCTTAACCCACCGACCGCCGACCGCTTTGCCCCAGCTATCAAATCTCTCATATCAATTTTAATGGTAAGCAGTAAAGCACAGTTTTGATCTGCTTAAAATGTACAACGTATTTCGCGTATTTAATTGAATACGGCATTCTTTAAAATAGTTTCTTTAATAGTTCCTATTTTTTTTTTCTTTTATGTAAAAGATAATGGGAACTCTTTTCTATTTGGAAGATAGACATATAACATCGCTGACTTTTTTAATATATACAATTCAATGCTACATTAATTTATTATATCTCTTAAGGTTCGGACAGGGCACACAATTTAAGCGCACAAAAATACGTTATTTACGACATCACATTAGAATTATTGAAAATTCTCAGTTATTATAATTAGAGGTAGCGCCATGCTTGTAGCCGAATTGGGCCGGCGCGTCCGGGTACCAGTACCTCTTTCTCACTTTCTTTCTTTCTTTCTTTCTTTCTTTCTTTCTTTCTTTCTTTCTTTCTTTCTTTCTTTCTTTCTTTCTTTCTTTCGTTCTTTCTTTCTTAAAACGATAGAAACAATGCCAGACCTCATATGATTTGCCTGTATTTTTAAATCAACAAATATAGTAACCTTTAATTTTCTCGAAACAAAAGAAAATGGACTTACAGCACTTTCAAAATAAACGGCCCATATATCGTATATAAAATTCATAAAAATATATCTGCTAAGTGGAAAATACTGTAATCCCCTCTGTAACTGGGTATATAATATATTATATACGTTATAAGAGTACCTAGTTACAGAGGAGATTACAGTAACATAAAATATTATATGTTATATTATATTATGCGCATTCAGGGTAGTAGAAACGCTTTCTACGATAATACTCCTACACGGCGTTTTCCTATAACTTGGAATAAAACCACCGTGTTATATGGGGGATTACAGAGGGCGAACACGAACATAGTTTCGTTCTCGATAGTTTTACTTACTTCTACTTTCGAAACGAAACGTCAAGTGAAGGTTCGAGTTTCTTTTACAGCACTTACACGGCCGTATAGTTGAGGATTCGATTTAATTCATGCTAGCACTATTTAGCAACTAAGTTATGTAAAACTTAATTAATGCTTCATTTGACGTTCGGTTTCGAACGTAGAAGTAAGTAATACTATCGAGAATGTTCATGCTAGGCCCTCAGTACACAACTGAAACAAGACAGGATGTCCAAAGAACTCTCGCGTAGGCATTTATCTGAATCTAATTTAATTAGATAAAATTTGTATTTCTTACTAACTATGGATTAAAAAGACAGCTATGAACAAGCCATAAAAAGACAACCAAGTTCAAATTTCCGAAAATTCATTTTCGGAAACTTTATTAATACTTCTTAATGAGATACGCACAAAAAATTTAAACCCGTCAAAAATGAGTGAAATAAAAGTTTAAAACTTAACAACAGTAAAAAATTAAAGAAACGCGGACGAAGCCGTAGTCACCGGTTAGTATAGCAATAAAAAGGGAGCTATGAAAGCTCCAGAAACCGGTCTTACATTTACCAAGATTACATTAACAAACGTGATATTTGAATCAAGGTAAATAATGCCAAATCCCATAAAACGAAATGGATGACAGGGCAGTAATTTTTTCCTTCCGATTTCATTACGATATGTTTAAAATATTACAGGGGCCCGAATCCGGGAGACGGGGGGGTGGGGTAGTCTTTGTGCTTTCTGTAATTTTTATTAAAATTGTGATTTCCTTTGATGATATTTGATTCGAGATATGAAGAGATCTGTTGTTAGTAATAAAGGCACTGGGGTGTTTATATATATCGTTTTGTATAGCGTAGGTACAGGTGCGTGAAAAAGTGAATCTGGCTTAGACCTCACATTCAGATTTTCTACAAGTACACAGTATTTTTCGCGAGGAGGTCGTGGTCTAATCAGTGATCGGCATTTGAGTCGATCGCTAGGTTAAGGCTGCTCTTGCTGCGACCGCGTGATAGATGGGTGACCAATTCTAGCACTGGTTCCGGATTGCACGTAAAACTGTGGGACCCGATTAATATCACTTTGTGATATTAGTCGTAAGGTTGTAGAAATTTGGGGGGTTCCGAGGATGACGTCAGATGGCAATCTTAACTGATTGTATCGAATTTGGGGGTTTTGGGGATGACTTCAGACGGCAGTCGGTCATCTTAACTTGCCCCACAGCCACATCCTTTGCAATTTAAGCGGATCCAGGTACTAGAATGGGATAACGCTAGATAAAAAAAAGAAAATCAGAGGAAAATTAAAACATTGTACCAATTCACTAGTTTCTTTAGTGGATTTATGGAAAGTAATTTAGTTTGTCCTTATTTCTACGAAGCATAGGACTTTTTTGCGTTAGAGGTTAAAATGTAAACTAAAATATCTTTTACATGACGAATCAAGTACCATAATCAAGAGTGGATCAGAGCGGCGTATGAAGTGGCCACTTAGCGTCGCTGCCACTTGTGTGTATCAGGTAATATGGCCGTTCCCGACTAGATATGACGCTTTCAATCCTTTTTTATGGTTCCTTAACAAAGTTGGCATATTTTTTGCTATGTTCCACTCGTTGTATCTGCAAAGGGGTAATATAAAAATATTCTTGAGGGCAAAAATTTCTTGAAAAAATGTGGCTAGTTTGTAATTTTCATTTATTTTAACGTAGGTTCACCTTTTAATGAACGAGTATACCATTCAGATGATGTTAGTCTTAGATAAATTAATTTAAAAAAAGTTGTTAACTTAACAGACAACCAAATTTACGGACGATAATTTTAGATGATTATACCGAACGTTGGTCCGATCGTGCATCTCTATCGCGTTCCGCGCTCTCGCATACACATTCGGCTCAGGCGGAACGTGACAATGAGTCATGGTTTTTCTAGCGAGCTGCCGACGTTTATCGATTTATTTTAGACGTCATGTTGAAAGTAAAGGATTTATTTTCATAGATATATAAAAATATTAAGTATATATAAAAAAAGTTATGAAAATGGCACAAAATTAAAATGTTAAAAAAATATTGTTTTAAAGCGATCTCTTTAAACCAGCTTGAATGTGAAGATATTTTTATTTTAAGAGATTATAGACACAAACGTAAGGTATAGTAAAAAAAATAAAAATGGCCAAAAGCGTGTTAAGACACGCTTATATAAACGGGTTCCGTATCTAATACGCTATAAACGTATTTGTTAAATTACTTCAAAAGTTGTTGTCCGATTTCGTCCAAAATAATTTTCAAATGAGCTTTTGGCATGTTCTATCAACATGGAAAATTTCAGGTGTCTTCGTCTAATAGTTTAGAAATGCTAGAGGGGACCACCTTACGGGCAGACAGACAGAGCGAAATTATAAGGGTTCCTTGTACTGACGGAACCCTAAAAAAAGGATGAAAAAAGATATGCAACTTAATGCGATATGTCATATCGAAGTCGGCGGTTTTATTGTACAATCACCTATATCCTTCGCGTGATGACAAGCAGCTATTGTATAACCTAGTCGCTTGAAAATAGCATAAATAAATATATACATAAATATATACTATATGACACACGGACGTCTGTTCCTAAGGTAGTCAAGTAGACAACCAAATGCCTGTGTTATAGGTAACAGATGCCTGTTAAACACAAATGCATTCTTTTAATTTCATTTTAACGAAATATATAAATAGATATTTTTAGATATCACACCCAGACTCGAGGCGGGAATAGGCAAGGTGGAAGAAAGGGCATGGAATGTCAATCGCGCCCAAGGTCGGCGGCTCTGCTAACCCACGGAACAAAT
>JANCMC010047837.1:0-18403 GCA_024363005.1 Charaxes varanes | reverse complement strand
GCCGAATTGGGCCGGCGCGTCCGGGTACCAGTACCTCTTTCTCACATGAGATCGGCGTGAAGTGGCGGCAAAGCTGTATCGTCAAGTAATTTCGTTCGGTTTGTGAGAGTTCCCGGAGAGTTCTTTAAAGGCCGGCATCGCATCTTCAAGACTCCTGGTGATGCAGTCTACAGTCAAATAGGTGAACCCGCCCGCCGTTTGACCCCTGTTATAATAAAAAAACTTTGACTTAAAAAGATATGCACTAACCTGTTCACAATAACAAAAGAGGTGACCTAAACTCGTCATTAAAGACCGGCAACGCATCTGATAACTTTCTGGTCATGCATATGTCCATGGGCGTCGTTAGTCACTTAGGTGAACCGGCTGCTCGTTTGTCACTTGTAACATTAAAAAAAAAGCGAGCCTTTCTCTATCATAGACAGTGGTTGTATTATCAACTGATACTAAATAAATATTATTAAATATTTACTGAAATTATAATACACCAAATTGGTGTATGCACGCATCGTAGTCACACTAATCACAATGTACTTAGTTATTACCCCGTTACTAAATAGTTGTTACCCCGTCAACGGTCGTAACACAACTACCTCGCATAACCGATTGTCTCTGCATTTATACTCTTATAAACAACTACCCTCCTCCATGTATACACTACAGTGGTCTTATAACTTTAACTTATTTAGCATTCAAATCCATCAGCCTCTGCATTTAGTAAAATAATTTTACTTCAACATTACAAACAGTCACTTAAATTTTATTTATATGTATAGATATGGAGTCTGAGCGACACCCAAGCGCCGCCGCTCTGTTCCGGCTCAGGAATGGGCCGGTCCTCCTTGAGTGACGCCAGTGAATCCAACACGCTCGGCCGCAATCTTTTAAATCATCGTATTATATACATTACTGTTGCCCGCGGCATCACGTGCGTTTTCTATTTATATACGAAGCTTTACGTTCCTGCCTTCAAAGGTAATAACTTACCTACATTAAACTTATATTCCTTCCGTCTAGTATCGGTTATCTCCGTCAAGTACGGTAAAAAGTAGGGGGAAAATAAACATTTGCAAAGATCAACTTTAATCTTTTTCGTCATTCTGGCGTTATCCCGGTCTAGTAACTGTGTCCGCTATAATTGCAGAGAAAAGGGCTGTGGGACAAGTTAAGATAACCGAATGCCCTCTGACGTTATCCCCGTAACCCCCAAAATGTCTACAATCTCACGACTAGTATCACTCAGTGACATTAACCGGGACCCACTGTATTACGTGCCTTCCGAAATACGGAGGTCGGATATTTGAAAACCAGTGATAGAATTGGTCACCCGGCCGCGGTAAAAGCAACTTGACTTAGCGATCGACTCAAATGCCGACCACTGATTAAATCACGACCTTCTCAATTACCTATATTATCTTCCACATTCTCAGGAGTAAAATTCGAAAAACACCAATATACATTCACCTAAAGTTACGTGCATCATATTTTTAAAATGATGGATTTCATACATAAACCGAACACAAATGAAATTTGGGGATAATGCACCTTATATAGGAGTAATATTTAAAAAAAAGCTAATACTATGATATCCTATACATATTAATACGTGATGAGAAAACTTTAGGTACCCATTTTACGAAAATTGCGAGGACGGAGGAGTATGAAATTTGGCAAGTATTCAGATGTATCGAAAAAATATGCATTTTTTAGTATTTTTAAATAAGATTTTGAATTTTCTTTTCTTTTAAATCTTCCCTGAAATAAGGGGAACTAAACAATAAATTGGACCAGCCGCTTTCGAGTTTTAGCGAGACAAAGAAACAACGATTGATTTTTTAATATAATAAAAGAAGAAATACTGAATCCGGCCCTGTGATGAAGCTTCGGACGGAACTTTACGATACGGACGTCCATCAATAGGGTTTTTAGTGTCGTATTTTATAGCGAAAGACGTGTATCTTTATTAAAAACTTGATAGACTGTAAATTTGTTACTGCTCGATAATAAACTGTTTTTTCATTTGCTTTACTAATTGTTGTCGATAATAGTGTTTGATGTACTGAGGGCCTAACACGAACATTCTCGATAGTTTTAATTACTTTTACGTTCGACACCGAACATCAAATGATTAACATTTTAAAAACAATACTGAGCAAATAGCCCAGTAGAACTATTGAATTTTTTTTATGTTAGAAGGGGCAAATGAACAGGCTGCAGGCACCTAAGTACCTACCGACACCCATGGACATCTGCACGACCAGAAGGCTAGCAGTTGCGTTGCCAGCCTTTAATGACGAGTGTAGGCCACCGGGAAGTCTCACAAACCAAACTATACGCGACAACAATACCATCACTTAACGTGACAGAATTGCCGCCACTTCACGCCGATATCATGTGAGAAAGAGGTACTGATACCCGGACGCGCCGGCCCAATTCGACTGCAGAGCATAAAAACTGCAAGTGTGGCGCTACCTCTAATTAAATTATATTTATCTTCATGTTTTAGAGAATGTCAACAACGAATCTTTAGCATACATAAGGGTATTACAATATAAATTTAACTAGTACATAAATTAAGTTGGAGACTAGCGTATAGCGTAGTCCCTGAACCACGCATAGCTTCCATCATCGGCTCGCTAACACACCAGTACACAAGCTAAGATCCACTCTCTATAGTCACTTGGATACGACTGAGTTCTTACCCTGTGCTCGAGACAACGCCACTATACCCAGCTTAGATAATCACAACTACCACAGATAAACACAGACACTACAATAAAGTATTTAATTTACTTATAATTTTAAGGAACTATGGAAGTATATATATAAGAATAGATTGGCATTTTTTGATGGTTCCATTATTATTATTTTAGTTAATGAATGCTCCCATTTAAAAGAGTATCTAAAAAAAAATTAATAATTAAAAACATGAAAGACATACGTTGAACGCTAGGGGTCACCGGTGGGTCTACCGACATTTGTATTGATGCAAATGTCGGTATGCATAGACCCATTTTGATATGTGCAGAATGTTTTTCAGGACACACTTGTATTTGTTTCAAGATGGCGGAGATTATTTCTGTTTAAAAAACTAAATGGATTACAATGTAAGACTCGCAGATGAGTTGCTTTTCTTCGATATATAAAGATTGTAACTAATATTCAATATGTCTACTTGACAAAATTACTTGCTTTGCACATTCCTATTTGTTATACGTACTAAAGACAGTACCTGGTTATTGTTAAGCTCTACAAATCGCTTTGTCCGCCACGCGTTTTTATAATGGCGGAGCCAGACATAAATGTTTGTACATTTTTGTCCTTGAAGACTGCAAAGTACTACAAAAAACCGCCCGCGCCTGTTTGGCCGATAACACAATTTTCATTGCTTTTTGCTAAGGAAATGTGACGTGAAATCGGTGGTGAGAATTAGAGACGACTTTAAACGTTTATTGTAAATTTTACAGTACAAAATGTGCCTCACATTTCGAAGACTCGTGTCTAATTAAAGCATATTTTGATGAGTAAATTGCAACGCAAAAAATGTCATTTACGTTTTTCTGTGTCATTATTTTTTTATTTTATAATTTGCCGTGGAATTATACAAAGTATGCTATGATTGTTTGGCTCAGTGTTTTTCAATTTGTGGGTCGCAAGCCCTAGAGTAGTCGTGAAGCAAGGCTCGAGGGGTCGCCGCCTAAAGGAAAAGGAAAAACGCAACCTCTTAAGAAATACTATGTAGAGAAAATCATAAACGTTCAAGTTTTAAAAACTCTTTTGGATTGCCTATCGGGTATGACAGAATGTTCTAACCATGGCTCTAGGGGATCGCCAGAGTTTTTAAAACTTGACCCCCTTGGTCACCTGAATTTTTCAACTTGTAAAGGGGACGTGTGAAAAGATTGAAAAACACTGGTTTAGTTTATGATAAATAAAAAAGGACACTTATTTGCACTGAAGTTTATGAAGAGTAGATCAGTTTTTTTTACAATGGAGTCATATACGCATAGGTTCCCCTATTTTAAAATTATACTCCGTGAAATCGCTCTAAAATTAAATTTGTTGTATTATCTAAGTTTTAGTTTAATTCCGTAATGAAATCTCGGCGCGAGCTCGAAGGGGGCCAAGTTTTAAAGAAGCCGGATGCGGCGCTTTACGATAACGATCCTAATAAAATATGGAACTTTGTTGTTACACGTTTACACTAAACGTTTTATTATAAATTCGGCGCCGGCTATTGTTTGGAGATAAAAAGGGGTTGCTTGGAATATCTGGAATATATTTATATTATATTATATGGTTATGTACAACGGATTGTGGGGGTTCCGGGGATGACGTTAGACGGCAGTCATATTAACTCGCTCCACAGCCACATCCTCTGCAATTTATGCAGACTTTGGTACTAGACCAGGATAGCCCTGGGTACAAGGAGTACAACGGCTTCTGGTAGGAATATAATGAGTAAAAGAATTCGCTTACGTTCCTGCTTTCCAACTTTAGGTTCATTTTCTCGACTTCATCCAATGTGTCAGAGTAGTGTGCAATGGATAGCTTAAGACTTCTTCCTAATAAAACGCGAATGTTCAAAGCGAGCGAACTCAGTTCGTACAAACGTTCGATGAAACATATTGGTGTCTAAGAAGTGTCCTAATGGAAGACGATGTGATCGCGCGAGCTTCAATTGGGACACTTCTCAGACACCTCATATGTTAGTCCAGGCTAAATTAGCCTCTAAAAAGCTTCGTGTCCTAAACAGGGCGAAGCAGTACTTCATGCCGGCCCATCGATTGCAACTATACAAGGCGCAAGTTCGCCCTCACATGGACTATTGCTGCCACCTTTGAGCGGGAGCCCCTCAATATCAGCTGCTTCCATTTAAATATATTAAATATTAAATATATATACAGGACTATATGACACACGGACGTCTGTTCCTAAGGTCGACAACTTAATGCCTGTGTTATAGGTAACAGCCGCCTGTTATACACAAATATTTTTTTTTAGAATTATATAAATACATCTATAAAATACACACTTCAAACACCTTGCCTTGAAATTCTCTAAATGAAATAAAAGTAGCGAAGAGAGCGTCAATACATATAGAAGGGTTCCGTATCTGATAAACAACTCCAAAAGTTGTTGTCCGATGTCGCTCAAAGTTTTTGCATTGGAAAATTTTAAGTATCTACATCTAATAGTTAGGAAATCCTTGGGTGGACCACCTTGCAAGCGGACAGACAAAGCGAAGCTATAAGGGTTCCTTGTAGGACAAAAGAACCCTAAAAAAGGAGGTATAAAAATATTTAAACGATTAAATTAGTTGTATTAACAATAAATATCATCTGAGAGTTTCTCTTCTTTAATATGATATCAAACCACATTTAGGGCGTGCTGTCATGTCACATTCGTAATGTATTCAAAAGTGTCGTAAACTCTTGACAGCGCGCTCTGGGAGTGAGACAATAAAATTTTCAAATCACACATGTCTTCATATTAATGCTGTCATTCATTTTGGACTTGAAATACCAATACGTGTTTTATTGCGTGTTACAGAACGTGTGTATTGCTGATGTTTGACCTCGTGATGACCCTGTAAATTCTGAAAAATAATAAATTACCTGCAACTTTTTCTTTTTACTATTTCTCCTACACTCGCAGATAACTGGAAGAGATCTCTTATTTAGTTTATCCAATGTACACTTTTTTTTTGTATTTGTTTTTTTTTTGTAAATTTTATTGGTATAGAAAGAAATAAAAAAAGTTATAGAATGTATAGAAAGAAGTATAGAATTATATTAATAATGAATCTAATACTGACGTTCTTCTTCTTCCTAGCGTTATCCCAGTATAGTACCAGGGACCGTTTAGATTGCAGAGGATATGGCTGTAGGGCGAGTTAAGGTGACTGACTGTCGTGATGACTGACGTCATAAGGATAGGATAATAATCCTATCCGTATGACGTCATAATTCTAATAAGAATGTTTTTTTTTTTATTTACAGACTAGTCAGTATTAGATTATAATCTAAAACTGATTAGCCTATAAAAAAAATGCTAACGAAATATGAACGTAACGAAAATGGTTGTTTCCAAAAGACTATTATTTCATATGATTCTCGGATTCGAATTTACACTTAGCAGCTGTTCAGTTTCTTGGCGAAAGAAAACGATGGTTTTTCTATTAAATAATAAATAATAATAATAAATAAATAAATATGTACAGGACTACATGACACACGGACGTCTGTTCCTAAGGTAGACAACTTAATGCCTGAGTTAAAGGTAACAGCCGCCTGATATACACAAATATTTTTATTTTTTAGTAATATATAATTACTTACATATAGATAATACACCCAGACTCGTGGTGGGAATCGAACCCACGACCCCCAGAGCAGAAGGCAGGGTCACCGCCCACTGCGCCAACGGGCCAGCCACTTATATGTCACGTATGACACAAATACACAAAGTTGATATTAAGGTGTTAACGGACGAGTGTTTAATCGCTATCTAATGTCTTCTTTTCTTCCTTTTTTTTAAAGAATATTAGGAATACAGGTATTTCTATTATTTCCTTTTGCCCCTCCTACTAAGCTTAGATTAAAAGCTTGTATTAGGAGTAGGTGCGACAATACCCCTTCTTTTATTATACTGAACATTTAACCATACTGTGAGGTATTTATTAAGCGATTTAATATTCCCTTTTGCCCTCCTACTAAGCTTAATTTAAAAGCTTGTATTAGGAGTGGGGGCGACAATACCCCAACGGTGGTGGGGTTTGAACCGGATACCTTTCGGATTTCGGTCCATACCTTATACCGTTGAGCTATTGAGGCTAATTAAATTGAAACTGAAGTCCGCAAGGTACCCGATTCGAACCCCGACGCCGCTGGGATATTGCCGCACCCACTCCTAACGCAAGCTCTTAGTAGAAAGGTACCATTGAGCTATTGATGCTCTATAGTGCTAGAATAGACTTTGTGGAATATGACGCGACTTGAGGATGTCATTAAGTTTTTGAAGCCCGCCCTTTCTTATTGTATACGCCTCGCTATCGTCCATTTTTTATGTTCTACCCTAAAAGACAGGTCATTGCCAAGATACACACAATTGTCTACTGTCTCTAGACTTTCATTTCCGATTTTAATTGGACTTGACACTTTATTTGCATAAATAATTTATAATTCACAGGTGGTAGACATTATGCACGGATTGGAACCCCAAACAATAGAGTCAATAAATCTATTGAAACAGAAGAAAACACCGTTCATAGTGGCATTGAACAAGATCGACCGTCTATACGACTGGCAGAGTGCTCAGAGAAAAGACGTTCGTGACATCCTGAAGATGCAACAGCCAAATACTCAACTGGAGTTTGAGAAGAGAAGCAAGGATGTCATTATACAGTTTGCCGAGCAAGTGAGTCCCTAAACAGCTTAGTAATGAGGTGTTTTTTTTTTGTACGGAGTTATAATTATTTTTCTAAAAGTAAAGTACCCTATTGTACTCCTGATAACATCAGTGATCTACCAGTAAAACTCCCGTCGAAATCGGACCAGCCGTTTCGGACTTTACCCCGAAGAAACAGACAGACAAACGGACATTTTTTTTTTTGAAGTGTGTTTGCGTTTGTAGGTATCGTATATACGTATAATAGTCAAACACAATTAGTGATATAATTTTCTTATAACGTTACAAACATACACTGCAATTTTATTCATGGACGTATACATAGATAATAATTTCCCTTCCAGGGTTTGAATGCCGCGCTTTTCTACTCAAATCCGGACCCACGTACCTACGTGTCGCTGGTGACTACCTCAGCCGTCACCGGTGAAGGTATGGGGAACTTACTGACCATGATTGTGCAAGCGTGCGAGGGACCTCTTCACAAGCGTCTGGTGTTCTCCCATCAGCTTCAAGCCACAGTACTTGAGGTATTACGAAAAATATATTACATGTAACATACAAAGGACATAGGTTAATCAATAGCTGGCATTTGAGACGATCACCGAGTTAAGCAGTTCTTACCGCAGCTACGCGATAGATAGGTGATCCCTACTAACACTGATTTTCAAATATTCGACTTCTTCCGTGTTTCAGAAGGCACGTAAAACTGTGGGCCCCGATTAATGTCAGTGCTAGTAGTCGTGATTTTGTAGAGAATGTACGGGCCCAAGAGTGAATGAATAAGAAGAAGAAAGAAGTTTAAGTAAAGTAGAGTGGATTGGGGTAGCTATGGCTAGAAGAGAATGGTCTCAGAGATGGGAGCCTGTTGCCCAGCCGTAGGACATTACAGGCTTATTAAAAACAATTAGTAGTTAGTTTTTTGCATGTCATCTAAGCAATGCCCAGTTATATCAATCAAGAAAAGAGGATACTCATTGCTCAAAGGCCAGCAACGCATCTGCGAGCTCTTTGGTTGTCCATGGGCGTCGATAGGTGGCCACGCTGGGCGGCAGCCCCGCCTGCTTGTCGTCCAGCCAGCTGCGGAAGCGCAGCAGACAGTCGTGCAGGTGCGAGTGCGCGCTGTCGAGCCGCCACGCGCGCTTTATGCTCTGCAGCATTAGAAGAGGTTTTTCTGCAACAGAGAATTTTACATTGCCGTAAAATGTGAATAATTTATAAAAATAAATTATGGACTTCAAATTTAAACCTTTAAGTTCAAGTGTATAGACTAAGAGCCCCTGAGTAACTGGGACTTATAGTGTAAACGTAAATTTACGTTTATCACTTAAGTGCCATATACCTGCCAAAGCCACGGTCGCTCAAACTTTATAATGGGTCATGGTGCTTACTTTTACAGAGAGCATACGATGATAAACGTGCTTTTACAAAATACCGTAAGTTAGCTGTTTAGGGGCCCTTACTCTAAGAGGAATATGTCGCAGAAAAGTATAATCTATTTACCTTTAATTTTCCTATATGAATCGATTAGTCCATTTGGTTAAACCTTATTGTGATTCAAATAAAATGATTTCCGGCTAAAAGTTGCGCTATTTTATTTGCATGTAGGGCTATATGATTGTTTGCCACCTTATCTCAAAATGTACAGTGTCTTTCAACGACGGGGGTATTTCGCTCACCTTTCCTATAGTATATTTCGAAGGCCATTAAATGTGTGTCTATTCTATCCGCCGCGAGCGTCCGCAGCGGTTGCAGGAACTTTAACGCTTGCTCCAGCGGGTCCTCCGCCTGCAAAATGTAAATAAAACACATTATTAAGTAAACTCTCAACATAAAAAAGAAAAATATTATATATAATAAAAACAGTTTTCCCTTGAATAACTGTTTATTGATGAAAACCGCAATAAAATCCGTTGCGTAATTTAAAATATAACGCCTACAAGAACAGAGAAGCAACTTTTCTTTACAATATCTAAGGATTGCAATTAGTAAATTGATTTTACTGTTTGTACCTGTTTACTTATTTTTTCTATTAATATATTTATTCGGCTCATATCGATATTGCAATGGAAATAATCTATTAGAACTAGTGAATATGGCTTTTCCTTTGCTTACCCTCGCGAGTTTATCTGGGATAAGTTCATCAAGCTGTGGTGCCTCTGGGTCGCCCTGCTCCTGCTGTTGTCTCGCTTTGTGATGCTGTTCCCGTTTAACCTGAAACATAACACGCAGACATTTATTTAACAGAAGTATAGAGGTTTCAGTCATCATGTGCAGCGTTTAACTCAAACTCAACTACGCAGTGTAAGACAATGATAGTTAACGAGTTTGCATCTACAAGCTTTTTTGCGAGTAGAGGTGAGTGAATACGGATGGCGTGCATTTTTAGACAGTACACACTCTAGATACTTTTCACTCATCAATTTCATGAGCGGATTGAATAGTAGAGACGTGAGAGTATTAGAAACAAATTAAAAATTACAAGAATTTATAATGAGGACAATTTACAAGATTCTCACCTGAACCTGTGCTGCCAGCGCGCTTTCTTGTTCAGCTTTGCGTTTCGCTTTCCTCTGTTTATTTCTGAGCTTCTTCAGTTCTGACGGTGCGAGATTCTCTGTTAACAAAAAAATCTCTTAATTTTGAAAACAATCCACTATTTAAGAAAAAACAAGAAGAACATAATGTAAATAGCGAAACTGCAGATGCTGTCTCGACACGCTCGTGGCCACGTTTTCATTGTAGAAACAAATAAATACAATAGTGACATCAAATGTACCAAAACAGTGCAGTCAATATTTCATAGCTGGTTTGTGGATCTCATGACATCGGACAAACTCGCGAACTATTTGCGAACGAATATACAGAATCTCAGGATGACTGTTGAAAATAAAACTAAGGCTTGAATTGAGCCTTATTAACTCAACGGTATAAAGGCATGGACAAAAATCTGCAAGGTGCCCGGTTCAAACCCCACCGCCGTTGGGTATTGTCGCACCCACTCCTAATACAAGCTTTTAATTTAAGTTTAGTAGGAGAAAAAGGGGATATTAGACATACCTAAAGAGTATTCCTAATATTCTAAAAAAAATAATAACTTGGATTAAGCTTATTATAAATTGTTATAAGACGTCACGAGATACGAATAGAATACGAGAGAGACCAGAGAGAGATTGAAAATTGTGTATAGATTACTTGACATAAAGTGGACACAGACTAACATATATTATGTTTCACATAGACGGTCCAAGCAATGCATCAATATTCTCAACTATAACCATGATCATTAACAGGGATTAGCACAAACTTTTCGAACCGAAGTAAGTCGACGAGTCGACTTTACTTAGGTTGAAAATGTTCCGACCCTCCTTAGCGTCAACGAAGGTAGCATTAGCATTGATTAAAAGCGTGACACGCTTAAGACTTACCTCCTGCAGGCCAATTCTAAGTAAAGTCGAACCGTCCACTTACTACGATTCGAAAAGTTCGTATTAGGCTCTCTGATGTCTGAACATCCATCATAGTTGCCAGCTGTCGCTACCTAACAGCCGCTTTATCATTTACGAAACCATTACGTGACCTTGTGATATTTAAATTTTTATGTAAATCTTTGTATAAAGTTTACCAAGCGCTCAAACTGTGTTAAATTTATTCTTTTATTAAGTTACGTGTTAGCGATTACTATTCTGATATTTTCATGTTTATATTTGCTATCGCTTGTAACATTCTCACACTTGTGTAATCGTCGAATAAAATAATATGAGGTACCGAGCGTAGGTTTCTATACCAGAATAATAAAAAATCATAACCGATACAGGATTCCTCCCTATACGACGGTGCTGTTATAACGCCTTAATATTATTCTATAATATATAATATTATTATGTATGTGTTATTATATTCTGCGCATTCGGGGTCGTACAAGCGCGTTATACGAGAATAATCCTACAACACATTTTCCTAGAATAAGCCTACCGCGTTATAAGGGGGATTACTGTATTAGACCTGTCTATTTGTCAGATAAAATAAGTCCCTTTAAACGAAAGGTTATAAAGTAAAGAGTATTCAACAACTTTTCTCAACCAATGGTAGATTTAGTAACTTAATTGTCACATTCCACAACAACTCGATGGTTAATTTAAAATACATCATATTCTACAAAATACGTTATATTCTAAAAACGACTTCGACGTCCTATTTTAATTAGAGGTAGCGCCATGCTTGTAGCGAATTGGGCCGGCGCGTCCGGGTGCCAGTGCCTCTTTCTCACATGAGATCGGCGTGAAGTGGCGGCAATGCTGTCACCCCCTTGTAAAATAAAAAAAAAAAAAAAGGTTTATGAAAAAATTGTAATTTATTCGTCGACGACGAAATTGGTTCGGCTAAGGTCGAGTGTCGTTTGCACGTCAATTAGTTATAAGGCTCATTTTTGCTTGTTAAGCATTACGTTAATTTCTAACAATAACCCTTAGCAAAATTTTCTTTAAATGGGAACTGTCATCCAAAATGGTAAAGCACTTTCTTGCTCGACTATACTTAGACCTTGAATTTTAAATCATTTGCGATAATTTCTTTGTGTTTAGTGCATACTTTATATGAAATTGTAAATACCTTTGCAAATAGGTTTTAAAAAGCATAGCGGCGTGTCCACAGGAAGGAGTTCATAAAGTTTAATTTTGAAACGTTTTATAAAGTTAATTGTGACGGTGACGTAACCGTCCGTATCACGAGTGCGTTTCTATAAATAGCTTGTTACGAGTCGTAATTAAGTGAAATTGAACAAGAGATAACCCGAACACTCCAGATATTGGGTTTAGACTATTTAATAATGCGTGTCAACAATAAATATTGTTTAAAAACAAGAGACTCAATCAGTGTGTCTTTTTCTATACAAGACGTGTGTTATTATCAGTCACGACTTAATTATCTAGTTAACAGCAATGTACTCTATGTTAATACCAGTGAAAGTTCAATCCAAATCGGTCCAGCAGTTTCGCAGATAAGTCGGAACAAACAGACAAAAATGTTTTAACTAGCGTTTTTGTTGTAGGTATCGTATGTATACACATATGCAATTAGTAAGTAAAATAATTTCGACATTACAGACAGACCAATTTAATTTATATGTATAGATATCACATATAGATAGAGGAGGGCGTGCGAATGCTAATATGGTTAAAAAATAAGCACTATAAATATATTAAATAATGAAAATAAAACGTAACGCACACCAATGCCAAAGGATTTACACACACATTTATGCATTTTACTATAAACTTATGCAAATGCGTAGTCATGACGACCGGTACCAATATTAATTATCAAATACGTGCCTACGTTCAGCAAAGGGCGCACCCAGGCTGAAACGATGATGATACTACTGAGGAGGTCGTAGCCTAATTAGTGGCCGGCATTTGAGTCGATCGCTAAGTTAAGCAGTTCTTACCGCGGCCAGGTAATAGATGGGTAACCAATTCAACATTGACCTCCATGTTTCGGTACGAGAAATTAAAAAAAAATTACATAGCTTTAAATAAGAATATGTTACGCAAACCTTAAGATTTGTGCTAAAAGCGAAAGGTTACCTGTCACGAAATTTCGAAAACCGCGAGACGTGCTAAGATAAAACTTGGCAAGGGGTTAGTTTATGGTTAGTAGACATCCGCTAAGAACGAATTTTTCGGTAGGGCCTGATTAAGGAGGCCCAGAGGGTCTTGCAAATTTAATTTGAAGCATACAAAATCGCGGGTATCGACTAGTGTTATATAAAAAGAAAAGCCAAGAGCGTGTCAAGACACGCCTATATAGAAGGGTTCCGTATCTGATACGCTATAAACGTATTTGTTAATAACTTCAAAAGTCTGTGTCCGATTTCGTTCAAAATAATTTACCTAATGAGTTTTTAGCGATTTGAGGAGCGTGCATTTTTAGACAACGCACTTTAATTAATATTCTATGTAGATACTTTCTGTTTCTTAAGGTATCAAATAGCGCCGGCGATCAATAACCTACGTTAGATACAATTGTTTGAATCAATATACATATTAATGCATCCTGAGGTTATTTAGAAATAGTTAAATGATTTATACTTCTTAAAAGTAAATAACACTTATATATTAATATATATCTACATTCTATATCTGTACTAATATATATAGTTGAAGAATTTGTTTACTTAAACGCGCTAATCTCAGGAACTACTGGTCCCATTTGAAAAATTATTTTAGTTTTTGACAGCCCATTTATAGAGGACGGCTATAGGCTATATTATATCATCAAGCTAAATTTTTTACACCTAACTTTACGCGGACGAAGTTACGGGTAACAACTAGTGGTATACAATTAGTAAAAGAGTTACTAAGACGTTACAAACTGACCTTTCAATTTTATTAATAATTACAGATATATGCGAAAACTTTCGTGGCATTCGGGTAAAGAACTGTTAATTGATGTTGGATGGCAACAGAACTCATCTCGTATTATTAAAATTGACGACGAGAAGAAAATAAATTAATATGAGAAACTATTAAAATGCAGGAATTCACCATAATACTATATTTGCGATTGGACTCGCCGTTTATGTGTATATGCAAATTAAAATTCTAATACTTGTTAATCTAGTTTTTTGAGGCTATTGCTGTCGACGTTGATGTTTTTGGACTCTCCTTCAGTGGTTGAACTTTGTACTGATGCCGGAGCTAGAAATAGCTCAAAGTGTTTGCACACTTTTGTCCTTAAAGACTACAAAGTACTACAAAACTTTGCGCAGCTACAGAAATTCCCCGGCCACACTACATGTTTTTTTTTTTAAATAAATAAATATATACAGGTCTATTTAACACACAGACGTCTGTTCCTAAGTTAGACAATTTAATGCCTGTTTTATAGGTAACAGCCGCCTGTTATACACGAATATATATTTTTTAATATATAAATATATACATATACATTCAAATGAAGCTATGTCTGGCTCCGGCATGGTTATAATTTAAATGACAAAGGAATATGAATTGACTTATGTTCACTAAGAGGCTTATTGTAATCTGTGGTTAAAGTCTATCAGTATTGCCAACATGACAATTGTGACGTAGACGGATGTTATTGGTCGGTCACAATGGCGGCGTTAGTGACATATAGCGTTTGCAGTGCTACCATATTTGATAACAGTATGATGAGTTTCTGTTGGTGGTAACGACAGCAATGATATTGAATTTGAAGTAATTAATTATGCATTTAAGAAATATAATAATATAAAAGATGGTCTGTTGAATGTATCAGACCTTTTTTCACTTGATATGAGACTAATAAAGACAAATTAAACCAAGTAGTTAGAAGAATCACAGATCATTGAAGTTCTGTGATCCATTTTTCAATCATTTAGATATTATTTTCTGGTTTTAACACTTTATAATGGTAATATCTAATTCACATTATGTAAGTAAGGAGATGTTATTAGTACTGTAGAGGACGTCGTGGTCTAAACCAGTAACCGGTAATTGAGTCGATCGCTAGGTTAAGTAATTCTTGCTGCGACCTAGTTATGAATGAGTGACCCATTCTAACACCGGTTTACCTTTCTTTCAAATTTTCGACCTCTTTTTATATATTTTATTAGAATAACAGTGCTGTATAGACGTTTTATTCTGGGAATTGTGTATAACAGGCGTCTGTTACCTATAACACAGGCATTAAGTTGTCTACCTTAGGAACAGACGCCCGTGTGTCATGTAGTCCTGTATCTATTTATATTTATTTAACTCGCTCCACAGTCACTCTGCAATCTAAGCGGATCTACTAGACGTGGATAACGCTCGGAAGATGAAAATAGTGAAAAAATTCAATAAATAGAACACATCTTGGATCCCGGAAGAACATGACCGGAACTTAGCAACTAACTGTTGGGCGAAACGCGAAGTTTTAACAGGAATCAATTTGGCGCGGTCCCGACGTGGCCAATCGTGAAACGGGCTCAATTCAATTTATCCCCTATCCTAACTTCCAATTAATCCATGTTCTTAAGGGTCTTCACACAGACCCTGTTTGCCTTAACTTGGAAAGTGAAAGATTAAAGCATTCTATCAAAATATTCGATCGGCATTGTTTAAAGTATTTTTATTTTTCTACTAGCTATGCCCACGATGACGTCTGCGTAAAATTTAGGTAAATAAAATAGATTCAATTTTAGCGTCATGATATATAGCCTATAGATTCCTCGATAAATGGCCTATCAAATGCTGAAAGATTTTTTTCAAATCAGCTCTGTAGTTCCTGAGATTACTGTGTTCAAGCAAACAAACAGTTTGTATGTTTGCTTCAGCTTTATGATATATTAGTATTGAGTACAGATTTGAGCTTAGAATATATAGGATGCCTGAGATTACAAGAAACTGGGTTAAATTAATTGTTGATACTGACTTCTAATGAATCCGTGGCCTTAAGAGTTTTCACACAGACCCTGTTTGTCTTAACTTGGAAGTGAAAGATTAAGTCGTTCACTTTAAATATCCTATTGACGTTGAGAAATTCAATAATAATTTATTTGTACACCACTAAATCGCACGCTTTCTGTTACAAAGAAGTGAATTCAATTAGAATGTGCTTTACCGTTTTGGATAACAGTTCCTAGTTTAAAAAATTTTGCTAAGAGATATTGTTATTTTGCTAAGAGATAAACCATTACAAGCAAAAATAAGCATTTTAACTAATTGACGTGTAAAGGACAGTAGACTTTAGCGTGGCAAGCCAATTTCTTGATCGACTATACTGAATTTTATTTAATCCACGGTTTTAATGTCCTTCACACGGGCGAAAAGAATTACGGGTTTGAAGAAAATATTCAATTGGCATTGTTAACGTTTTGCATACATTATCTCAGTTTACTTTAATGTATTTAAAGAAATTATACGTTGCAGTTGCATTAGGGTTTCTTGGCACATTTCCAGAATAATAAAAACGACGCCTAAGCCATATTGCATATCATTTGGGGGAATTCAAACTTGGCATCTACAACTAAACTTAAAGATGTAGGGCTGCAAATACTTAGCAATTTCGCTGCTATTTTATCGCTGAATATGGAGCCATTAAAGAAGCGATTAAATTTACCTAAATCTAAAATAATGTTATAAATGTGAAACTAACTCTCACTGAGAGACGAATTTCTTAGCATTCCATGGATTCAGCGTGCGGGTGCCTGGCCCATCGCGTTGCAGATGAAGGAACCATAGCAGTGCCCGGGACTTGTGACCCAGGTGTAGGTATAGGAGCGCGCTTTTTATAGTGATCACTAACACTCACCTTCACTGCCAGTGTTCCCTCCCCTGCCCCCATGAGCCTCCTTCAGCGATATGACGCTCTCACTGAAGGAGGCAACTGCTTGCCATCCAGCGTAGCTAGCGAGCATTACGTCAATAAGGCTCGCTAGCACGTACATTCATGGTACAAAGTATGGTGCCTAATCAAATAAAATTAAATGGTTGTACAAAAATAGCATAAATTAATACAAAGTGTGGCCTCTCTGTTATTGAGAATTTGCTGGCACCAATAATTCATAGAATCAATGAGACTCTTAATGTTATCCTGCAGCAATTGCTCTCAACAAATTTTAGTAATTCCATCAGTTGTTGGGTTGTTATCACTCCATTCAAGTCCTTTAAACACGTTTCTGGAGCATGTCCCATGCATGCTCGATTGGGTTGAGATCTGGCGACTGTGCAGGCCAAGGCAATACCAGGATGTTTTCCCTTGCCAAGTGCTCCCGTGTGCGCAAGGCTGTATGCGAACGCGCATTGTCATGCATCAACGTGAAATCGGAGCCAAGCGTTAGTGCGAATAAACGGTCATAAGACCTTAGAACATCCCCAACGTAATTTACAGCGTTCATGTTATCATGTACGAAAACGAGCTTCAGCTTTCAGCAGTTCGTCTGTTCATCATAATACCCGCCCATATCATAACTGTTGAGCCGTTGTATGGGTGCACTTCCTGAACGCATCTCAGTCTTTCAGTATCTCCAGGCCGACAGTACACTCTTACCGTTCTAGGTATCAGGCTTGAACCCAAATCGAGACTCGTCGCAAAATGAAATTTTATCCCATTGTTCCCGGGTCCATGTAACTAATGTGTTCCCTACACCATTCATTTCTACAAATGCGATTCCCGTGACGTATCGGTGGGTACCTATTTGACAGTTGTGCTCGTAGGTCAGACTCATGCAGTCGATTTCGCACAGTTTTTTGGCAGCTAACAACAACACCACTTGAATTTTGCAGCCTTAAACTTATCTCTCGAGCGGTTACCATCGGCTGGCGTCTTGCAGTCAGTATCGATCTTGCCGAGTGGTTGTACACTTTCCTCTTCCTGGGTGCTGCTCAGCAAGATATCCCATGTTAGTTTAACGCTGACGAAGACGACAAACAACGCTTCTGTTGACACTAAAACACCGAGATACCTGTAATTGACTTTTTCCCGCTTGCAATATCCCTACAGCTATTTGCATTTTATCATCCGTTCAAATGATGTCGCTCCATGACGTAAAAAATGTCTCAAAATTCAAATTTGTTCAAAACTTTTTTCAAATTATTGTTTAAATCATAAAATTTTTACAGAATACTAAATTCTAATAAGCAAAGAAAACGCTATAAAATTCGAACAAATGCATTCGCTTTTGAATCTGTGAAAAAAAAAACAAATGATACTCGAATTTTTTTACAACCAGCCAATATGTCCTCTAGATCAAAAAAGTTTACATAAGTATTACCTACTAGGTAAGAAATGATATAATAATTGATTAATAATTCGAAAAGGTATGTGTTGCTTAGACTTTTTTTATGTGTGTATTTGCGCTGTAGCATGGTGCGGGTGACAGTTGCCTATATGACGTTTTCATCTGTCAGTACCACATTACTAGGGATTGACGTCATGTAATTCATTTTTATCACTAACGATACTCGCAGTATAAATCTACTTTTCAATAATAGTGTTATGAAAATTAGTGTGT
>JANCMC010047832.1:0-12830 GCA_024363005.1 Charaxes varanes | reverse complement strand
GAAGAATGCGCCTCTCATCACAGACTCGTTGGATATTGACAAAATCCGTGTGGTGTCCTCAAAGGGTTTTATAACCCTATTGGGTCAAATTGTGCTAGGTCAGTACAGGGGATTGATATATTAAGTAACTGTACACAAAATATTCTGTTATGCTATAGGTGACTTCATAAATTAATTATTATTAGATTGTTGGCTAAACACCGCGAATTCTTGCGTCTTGTATTCAATGATTTACCCTTCAAGATAAATTTCCACGGATATTAAGAAATATAAAAAAAAACTACTATTTTGTTATAATTGTCTTGTTTTTTAAGTAACTGTTTTAATTTTTATGTATACGTATCGTGGCGGAAATGTTTTAATTCAAAAGCGATGGCTAATGTTATTTTTTATTATTTAAATTAAAAAAACTTTTATTCCATAACATCGATTAAACTATATGCATATGTATACTAAAAGTTTGGCGTTTATTCAATAATATATTTGATTCAGAGAGTCGAGGCCATATGTTAAGAAATACTTGTGTAACACGTATCATACAGTTATACATGCACACGAGTGCTCATCTAGTGTCAAGTGTCCACTCAGGCCGTCTCTGTTACGAGATATTACGACGGACTGATGATAAATCAAGCTTATCAGTCAGTCTGTCTGTCTATGTGCAACGTGCACTTGACGTTCATCAGTATTAATGAAAATAATAACAAAATATTACGTAGAAATATTTTGAGTATCCTATCCGCCTGAATGCTTTGCAGTCCGCAAAAAGAAGAATTAATGAAGTATTTGCTCCCACGCCCAATATTAGCGTAAGTTTATGAGCTTGAATGGAGAGAAAACGAGAATATTAAACATACCTAAAACTATTCCATATAGCTATTCAAAAAAATAAAAACTAAATAATAATAATTTTGAGCTTTCTTTTAATACAAGTAAAATTCTGAATTACCTCACTCTCTCACTCTACTACCTCACTCTGTAAATTGCTTTAACAATACCCACCACCTATTCCACAGACATATTTAACATTCCCTTATTGCCATAAATTTGTATAAATTTTCACAATCATTACGGATGCATTGTGTGGCAACATTTAAATGCTAAACTCTAGGTTATAATTAATGGGCCGGAGTTCAATTCCGGGCCGAAACAAAAAGATAATTGCCGCCAATTAATTTCGGCTCCTTGTGGAGAGAGGGGAGGGGGTATCCCTTTATGGCTCTCGCTTTTATTGGATCCCGGCGATGCTTGAGCTCGATTCGTTTGTTTTTCTCTCTAAATTGAATACCGCTGGCTTCGCGAGCAATTATTGCAGATATTCAAAGGACCCTTTGCAGTGATAAATTTTAGCCTTATATACCGATGTTTCGTTTCGTATAAAACTATTTATCAATACCCCCTAAGGTTTAGCAACTCTACTCGCCACTAGAAACAGCTTTTACCTCGCCAAAATTGTTACAACCTGTCCGAAGTTTACTTTGTGTAGAACGTGTCAAAACACGCTTATCTAGAAATGTTCCGTATCTGATACGCGATTAAGATATTTGTTAAATATCTTCAAGAGTTCTGGATTACGTTCAAAATAATTTTATTTATGAGTTTTATGTCATGTCTCATGAACATGGAAAGTCTCCTACATCTAATATTTCGAAAATCCTTTGGGAGGGGGGGAGCATGTTGCGTGCAGACAGATCGACGGACTGAGATGGCGAAACTATGAGGGTTTATTTAGGATGACGGAACCCTAAAATGACATAAATACAGATCAATAAGCAATAAATAACACTTGGCATGTTATCTGACGTCACGCACTAAGCCAAACAATGACGCCAATTTATATGGTGATTATCTCAGACGTAATTCGAAACCTTAGTAATTAAATAACTAATGAAACCATAAAAACGTATGAAAATAAAGCCGCAAAGTACGTCATGGCTATCTGCAAATATAATATGACAAATAAATGCAAAGTTATAACTTGAACACTACAATACTTACATCACCACCAAAAAGTACAAAAAAGCACAGCACTGCACGGATTTTCTGTTGTGGCTCAATGGTAAAAGGATGGACTGAAGTCCATAAGGTGCTCGGTGGTTCAAACCACGACCGCGTTGGGCTATAGTCGCTGCCTCTCCTGATACTAGCTTAAAAATAACGCTTAACTAGAATATAGACATACCTTAAAGTATTCCTATACTTCCTGCTTGTCAGGATTTTCCGAACGAGAATTTTTAATCCTATTAATTATTATTTATAATACTATTGGCAACTGTTACGCAATACATGCTCTATAGGATTGTGTAACTGTTATGTCGATTGATTCCATGATTTTCCTCAAGCAATGACTTGCATTTTACGCATCGTTGGAACTCATTAATAACTTTTGCACTTGAATGATTGAAGTGGTATGACAATTAAATGACATAAACTGTGTAATGTGTAAACATAATTCTATAAATAATTTAGTTATAGCAAAGGAAATACATCAGAATTTATTGCGAAAAAAATTTTGCTGAGACCCATATTGCAGTATAGTTATGCGTTATTACTGATTTATACATATATGCAAAGTTTCAATAGCGAGGTCAAACTTTTTGGACTATTTTGTTAACAGTGAATATAGCGTTAAGTGTAAAGCACTCTCATTAGGTAGATTGTCATAGATCTTCGCATTAAAAGTCGTGCAAAAGTTTGTGTTAATGTTTAATGTATCCTTGTTGCAGGCTGCCCTCTGCGCAGACTACAGTGTTCCCGTAGACTGTGTGGCAGCCGGTCCGGCGCCCAGACCTAGCTCTTTCCACGAGATCTCTGCACCCAAGGTAAGAGGGCATATATAGTGTACAGCTTATTTTAGTAGTAGAGAGTACCTAAGGAGCGTTACATACCTGATTCCAATAGACCAAAACATAGTTGCACGGCAGAAAATTGCTACATAAGAATGTGAGACCACGATAGATCTACCTAGAATGAAATTTAAGCAGTCGCTATGTCGACTATCCTCGATATCTAAAGTTAAAGAAGGTCTTTCACTCTACATTATTTTAATATGATTACAGAAGGCATACAGCATTGCAATTGCATTGAAAGATTGAATATAAGATGCCCTTTGTTATCCGAAATATTTGGGGTTTTCACTTACAAATATGAAAACAGCTATATAAACGTATACCCATATATTATACAGGTACAAACCTGCACTCGAATTAATTTTGTCTTTTTAATATTCAAGCAGAGAAACCTCTGCTGGAACTAGCGTGATTCTATTAAACATATACTAAATATTGTTTACATTAAACGAAGCAAACCATGCGTCATGATATTATCACGATTAGTTGTGATAATAAATGATTCACGCCCTTATCTCCTGATGGTGCCTATCACGGTGGTAATATATCAGTCAAGAAGCAAGGTCGCTAACTACCACATTAATTGAATGTTAAATACAAACTATGTTATTACACATTAATAAACGGTTAAATGCATCGCCATCTTAGCAAATACTGAGGCCTACGGGCAGAAATAGATCGCAATACTGTTATCAATAATAACACGGAATAGCTATCGGTATAAGAAAATTTTGCCGATGAGCGGTTTCGTAAAAAATTTAGTTCATTAATTCAGTATTAATACTATCATTATTTCGATAAATTTAAATCGGAGCTCTTAATTTTAAGATTAATGTGATTTTTGTTCGTTATGAGGGTTCTAAAAGAACCACTATAACAGAAAAAGAAAGCCACAGCCAAGCCTTACCGTTATTCTAGTACTTATTGGCGAGGGGAATAGGGGATTAATTACAGGAGTTATTTCCACTCTACAGGGTATGGAATATATAATATATGGTGGCCCTTTGGTGTAATTTTGTAAACTGTGTGGGAATATTTACTTATACATTATTAATTTGTTTTCAATAAAAAAAAAATGATAATACAGGAACTTGTATGTAATTTAAACAGTTTTTGACAAATAGATGATCAATTACTAAGCTTTTATTTCCCCATCAGTGGTTATATCGCTTCTTACATATTTCCTTCTTATACATACAACTATAGTCGGGCCCACCCGGCTATAGTTGTATGTAGTTATATCGTTTGGCAAAAATGAACGTTGATGCCAAGCTCTATGGGCCATACAATAAATATATTTTTATAAATATTTACAGTACATCTATTTTTATACTAGACGTTTTTATGAGAGAAATCATGTTACAGATGTAAAGGTAAATGTATAAAACAGTAACCCTCCCATAACACGGTAGATTTGTTCTGCGTTATTGATAAAAAACCGCTGTAGAAGTATTCTCGTATAACCCCGTATAACGCGTTATCTAGAAATGATCCATGTTGAATTTTTTTCGTTCTATGGGTTTTAAATCGAATGTTAAGAAAAACTGTGTTTGACCGAAATATGGGTGTTTTATTGAAATCAAACTAAGAACATTTTGAATAATAAACGTATGCTAATCTAACTAAAATATTGATGAATTTATATAGAAATATAACGTGGGAAATCTGAGGAAATATTCGTGTATCTGTGTGTACGAGGAACTGAAAACGCGTTATAAGAGTACCGTGTTATAGGGAGGATTCCTGTATATTATAAAAGAAGTAGTTGAAATGGAGATTAGAGTGTAAATAGTCCTTAATTATATAAATAGTGAAAATCATATACACAGCTATAAATTATAATATTTGTATAAAAATCTCTTTTTGTCAAATTTGTATTTTTGTATATTTTATAGTTGTGTGCAGCTTGCGCATGTGTGAGTATAGCTATTTAGGATATAAGTGTTGATTTTGAAAAAAAAAGCATTAAAGAATATTTCACTACGTTGTTGTTTCCTTTTTACTTCCTAATTATTAATGAATGGATTCTATACTTAAGGGTATCAAACTATCCATGAGAAAATCGGTTTGAAAAAACTGTGCAAATTGGCTTTTTCTATATTAAAAATATCATTATTGGCTGTACATAAGACACAGAAATATAATAAATTGTGACAGACGTCATTATCCCAAAGTTACAGCCGTTACACATGTTTCGATAAAATGTTGCGAAAAAATTACAGTTAATTGGTGCGCAAAAAACTGTGCAGTTTAATCGTCAAAGATTTTTTTATACACACGTATCGATAAAATTGTACCGTTTAAACTACATTTTTTTCGCAACAATTTATCGAAACGTGTAGCGGCTATTACGCTAAGCTTTTATAATCTGTTGTTGAAATATTTCGATCACTTTTAATCAGTATTGACGAGCTGTCTAATTATATGTGACAAATATGCCGTTCAAAGAAATGTGATGTTTTTAAAGTTTTTACCACAAATTGGGCGTTTATATGTTAAATAAATTTTTATAAAGAAAAATTCCTTTAAATGAAAATGGCTTAAATTGAACGATCCAAGAGAATGTTCACGAGTGCATTATTAGTGTTGTTACTTTCCAGCGAGGTAAGTACACTTTTACTCTATACACAATAATCTTTTTTTGCCGATTATTTATTACTCACGATTTTGGTAGCGTTTCCAAAAAAATATATAAGATGTTTTCAGTATTGTATCTTATATATGTCGCTCAAAAGTGACGAACTTCTTGTATATATAAACTGACCCCATATTTTCCTCAATGTTAAAAATAAGTAATTATTCTGGCGCTTTCAATTCATCTAGATAATAATAAGTAATTAAATAAAGGGTAAATATATACTCCTCATTAGAAAAATCGAAGTTCCTTGAGGGTTATATTTCTAACAGAGTACCGAGGGGTCCCTATCCAGCGTTGTCGTAATTTACAGTTAAAAAAATTATTCTTTAGAACTGAGGTGTCGTTGTGGGCGTGAGATAACTTTCAAAAAATTCAAGAGCCGCTTGTAAAAATTCAAAAATTATAAAGAATTAAAGAAATCTTATATCTTATACCCTTAGATTTTCTTATATTAAACTGAAGAGTTTGTTTGTTTGTTCGCGCTAATCTCAGGAACTACTAGTCTGATTTGAAAAATTCATTCAGTGTTAGAAAGCCCATTTATCAAAGAAGGATATAGGCTAAATATCACCTCGCTAAAATTGAATCTATTTTTTTCTACCTTATTATACGCGGTCGAAGTTGTGGGCAAAGCTATTATCAAATATGGGATTCGGTTTTTAGCAAGCAACGCAAAAACTTTTTAAAATTTTCTCTTTTTTTGGACCTTTTCTTCAAATTTAAAAATCTCAAAAGGTTTTGAAAGAAAGGTTTTGTTAAAAACTCCTAGATTCCAAGCTAAAAAAATCCAAAACTTCGCCTTTATTTCGTTGCCCCTTTGGCGTGAAAAGCTCAATAAAGATAGATAGGCATGCAAAAATTTTCATATCTTATAATTTTACTAAATGAGATTTGGCCTTACCAAAATCTATGACGAAACGGGAAATATCAAAATTGTTTTAATTATATTTCATACACAATATTATATTGTTTTGTAGGGGTTGCTAGGAGGTTAAGCAAATAATTAAACCGAACCCTTCAAAATCAGTAAGAGTATTTTTAATTTCCTGGGGAAGCTCTTGGCTTTTACGGTTTCATTATTTCCGAGTCCACATTTTTTGATGAAAAAAAATATAGGATCGCTTTTTCGTATTGTGTCTAAAAACATGATTAAGATCTTATATCTAATATTAAGATCTAAAAATAGTTCTTACATTTAGGTATAGCATAGATGCCTTAGTACCTTGGCCTTGATTTGTTTCCAGTCCATCGTTTAGTTGTAATCGTAGATCTACATCTAGCACATTATTTTTTTATACTACAAGGGGCAAACGAGCAGGCGGTTCAAGACTAACAAGTGACTATCGACGCCCATAGACACCCGCCCGGTCAGGAGGCTCGATGAAGCGTTGCCGGCCTTTAAAAAGGGGCTTAACATACGAGACATACGAGATCCAAGACATCTACAACATTACAATATTCTTTGCAGGAATTACAGCCGACTGATACAGTCTACGTAGACAGCGGCATCGTCCCATCCAAATACAACGAACCTGTTTTTGCTGAGGTGGAAGAATTGTTGGGAACTTCACCTGCGCTGCGACCTTGCACGCTGGTATGGAGAGATCTGTCAGTGCATATAAAACTGAAAGACGGAAGGCTGAAACGACTCGTTAACAATGGTAAGTAGGCCTGATAGGGAACCTGATACGACCATTTGAGCAAATATATGTGTATTTTCACTTCAAATTTCTTTCCGACATTCAAATTCCAAAGATGTTTTATTAATTTTTTTTCACCCTACAATCTTTCATATATAATTAGTAGCCTCTAAAAGTCTTCCAAAAGTACAAAGTAATAACTCGTTCTTTATCTTAAGATATCATTTTATCAAATTAAATCGTCATTTCTTTAAATTAAAGCGTATATATGACTTGTTAATTTATTCATTCCTTATAAGTATTTTTATAGGTTAATTAAATTATAATAGAATTTTTCGCTAGATACTTGTATTGCCTATGTATAAGTACTTACCGAAAGTCTTTATATAAATTTACTATTAGCGTATTTTTGAAAGTTATTTTGAAGCTCTATGTTCTGTTTTATCTTTCTGTATAAACCGCGTCAAAAAGAAAGCAATGCTTATCTGCCATTTCTAAGTTATTGTCTTTATACTACTGAGACATTAAAATCACGACAGAGACTTTAATATTATATATAAGTTTAAGTATAACGTTATATGACGGTAACGGTTATTTTTTCGGTGATGTTAGCTGTCATGATTCTAAGTCGTTGGTGTCCTAATTAGTCGTGATTTAAAGTGTTATACATTAAAAACCATAAAAAGTGTAGACATAATTATCTATGTAATTAAATTCTCAAACACGTTCCATTGATAAATCAATTTTTTATGTCAAGTATGCGTCGGCGCTAATGCTTTTTAATGAAAAAAAAATGTCGTATAACAATTTTATTAATCTCATGCAAATAAAATGACAGATTTATCCTCCGAATGATATAGTATGTATAGATTATCTCGTATGTTTTAAAATTCAGTTTGTATAATACTTAACATAAATACTCACTATAGAACCTGTGTTCTCAATGGAAATACCATTGTTACGTTTATTACCAAAGAACGCGTTATCACAGGCAAAGACAGTTCATTATTATAAAAATACATATTTCGAATGATTGTCATTCGCTTCTGTAATATGTAACTTAAGAAACAGGCGTATCTTGTGCGTTTGTTACAATTATATTAAAATTTCTTTAAAATAAACGGAGGCACTTGAACTTTTTACCATTGAACTAAGTTAATTTATTCTCGAAGTGAAAAAAGTCTTGCACTATCAGGATTTTTAGGTTTAAAAAGTTATGACCATCTGGGAGTTCTGTATTAATATTTGTCTTAAGCTGGAGTAGGTTTCCACGCTTAATAAATAAATTTCGCCTTATTTAAAAGTCAGATATAAATTATACGTGTTAATTATGGAGATTAATATCCAATAGAAAACGGAGAAATTCCTACACGTGTCGAATAATGTCAAACAAATTCGAGTGATCAGTTATTATTTCCATACAAAATAAAATACTGTAACAATTGTATGTATGACTCAATATTAATATACATGCTTATTTGCATGAAAATTTTGTCTCTACCTTAGCAAAACTAAGCTGTAACTGAAAATATTTTTCGAGTTACACAAAGATTCATGAATGATTTAGTACATTTAGTCATATACAGACTGATCATAATTAATCGATAAATATGCCGCGTAGCGAATAGTCCTCTATTGTTTTAATAAAGACAATTGAATAAGGACGGAACCTACGAACATTTCCTAGACATTTATTTTGTCATTTTGTCTCTATAGTGACACCTAATAGAAGTATATTTAGCCTTAAATTCTTTAGCTTAACTTGTCGATGTATATATATTTAAATACATTCATGACAAGTGAAATAGTAATAAGTTGCATATAATATGCTTCATTACTCTTTGTACGCATATAAAAGAAGTATTTTTTTACCATCTTCAGACTTAATAGCTTTATAATTAACTTCAAATAACTCAAGCACATAAAATTTCTCGGTCAATAATTGGATCCAGTTTTGCCTTTGTAAGTTCATTATCAGTATACGCTGGCCAGTCGATAGGGTAAAATTTATATTTTTGTCCTACAATTGTGCAGTAACTTGTCTTGTCAGATATTTTTTTTTTATAAAAATAAACTTTCAAGGTGACATTGAAATTCATGTTGTTGTATATTATGTATAAGATTGAAATATTTTTGCTATTGTAATTAATATTGAAATTCGACTATAAAAACCTGTAATCAAGAATCTGGAGCACAGATAGTACTATATCCATTGATTAATTTTTAAGGATATGACATGATTATTTATTATTAATGATAAATAAATTGTATTCATGTTTCATGTTATATTAATTGCAGTTTCCGCAACTTAATATAAAAACTATTTACATAAAATAGCGAATGTCATGTACCGTACATGGTCCTTAGCCGAATGTCCCGTTTTTATAAGATAAACTGCAGCTGTGGAGGTTCCTATATAGGACAAACGAAGACGTCCATAGCAACACACATCACAGCAACACACGCACAGCAACACACGCACAGCAACACACGTCACAGAGCACATTAAAGCGATAAAAAATAACGACCCGAAGAAATCTCCCACCGCCGTACATATTCTACAACCTGGTGTAATACACTGGTTAGAACGTCACAGGCCACAGCTTCTATCCACTGACCAGCACTAATACCTCGTCTAGCTCGTGAAGCGATTGAAATTTGCAAACACAAAAGTTTTAATCACGAAAATGGTTTCCTACTAGCAAGTGCCTGGAACCCAGTAATAGAACTATGCGCCTCTTGCCACCGTGTAAGGACATCAAATAAAAAAAGGGAGTCAGTAAAGTTAGTCGCGCAAATCCTGTGGCTCCGATAAATAGAATTAGACGGAGGGTAAACAGATATTGCCCATGACGACTCGACTTGTCACACCGCAGCCCCCGCAGTCCAGTTGCCACCACGATCCATGTAACTGGATCGAAATTCGACGAACCAAAATTAATGTTCTTATTTTAATTATTGAAAATTGTATTAAAATTTATTTAGCACATTACAATTTTATGATATCATTATGATAAAGGATGGCACAAGTGTAGCTGTGTGTGATATTAATAAAAAGGTTTGAATTTACCACAAGTTAACTCATGGTTAATTTACTTCAATATTCTTAACATGCAGCCTACTTTATACACATAGCTCGAACTAGCTGAAAAAAAAAAACACGCTCGTCTCAACTCTTGCGAGTACGTTAGGCAATAATTTTATTATGCATTAAAAATGGCCGTGAGCGAAGAGTCAATTATGTCTGTCAAAAATACACATTTTAGCAGTCATATGTTGTTGGTTCAATTACCGCAGCTACACGGAAGCTTCTACTTAATCTTTTAAGAGAATTTTAAGTTTAGTGTCATTATACTTGAAGCTCCAAAGCAGATAGAATCCAGCGCTTCTTTCAGAAAGTATAAAAGCAAAGATCTATAATAATTGCCTTTTACTAATTTCTTCGTCATCGTATAAATGTAAAGCAATTCTCCGAAGGTAGTAGTTAGTAATATTTGAATTTTTTTCTACTAATTAGGAAAAAAATAGTTATTGCGTAATTTTTAGTAATTATATTATCCAAAACATTACAGTAGGCGCTTTTTACATTAAAAAAATATTAACTTCGGACCAAAATGTAAAAAATAAGTTGGTTATTATAACTAATGGAATTTATGTTATAATCTGGTTATGCAAACAGGTAAATATTACAACATTTTTTTATGAATTTTGTCTCATTCAGTTTACATTGCATGATAGCTATGAACTCAAAGTCATGGCACCATTCCATACAAGATTTTATAATATTGGTATGGTCATATCATATTATCATACCTGCATTCATCGAAAGCTTAACGTAGAGGTTGTATATAATATATTATTTTCACTTATGTATATGCGGACTGTAAAGAAGGTATGCCTTAAAATATACCTACGTGGCTACGTGTATATCTCTGTTGAAAAAATTCCATAAAATAATCTTGAAGCCGGTAATTCAATTCTAATCTAATATTGCCTACAGAGAAGCTTAGGACATAACATTATGCTGATTCTCTCTTCAAAGGCCTATTTCAATTTGATATTATTTAATAAGGCAATTATTCTAGTATATTCTATGGCTTCATATTTGCCTACTTTATTTAATATATCCTTTACTTATTTTGACTTGAAATTAGGTTCTTATTTCCAACTTACTGATTTCCATTTCTTCTTGTAGCGTATGATGTTTTATAAGATTAATTTCTAATAGTTAGTTTATTTAATATATCTTTTACAAATATTGACTTGATTTTAAATATATTCTTAATACTAGAGGCAGCAACAGCTGGAGATAGATTTCGTCAAAAACCAATCTACTCGCCTCAGAAATATCTTCTTTCGTTCATCATATATTTTTTATATACTATCAAAAAATATGCATAGAACGTAGCAATGTAGGTGAAAAAGGACTGATCGAATTCAGAACACCACCCTGCGTTCCATTACTGTAGTAATGGATGTGGGGAAGTCAGCAAAGCTCAAGCGGGAAAGGGCTGGGCATGAGGCACGAATAGACCCGCAAAGGTGGGCCGATGTTGCAACTATATGGACTCTCAGCAATGGCCGCCGAACATCAGGTAGGTAGAGGAAGAGGCGGCGCGACGACTTGGACGCCTTTGGCGGAAAGGATTTAGGTAGGGTTGGATAGAGGAGAGTGGTCTAAGAGAGGAGAGGTCTTTGCCATGCAGTGGGACATTACAGACTAAAAAATAATCATAAAATAGGCTTTGTTTAATTGATTGTTTCGTGTGAATATTAAGGTACATTTATTAAAGGCACAGATTCGACGTATAAGACGCTCGGTGAGAACTAATGGGGCGTTCATAATTCGCGCAAGTCGTGCTATTCATTGAGTTCTGGAAGATTTACCGCTACAGACTCCTGGCAAGATGCCTTCTGGCACCGACTGATTATACACTTTTTTCCATTAGAGAAAATTATACGAATAGAAACAATTGTTCTCTATGTCTTAATAGGTCTTCAATCCAGGTCGGGGAGACAAGGAACAAATCAAAGGTTTGGTTTGTTGTACTAAATCAAAGGTTGATTAATCAAAGGTTATATATTTACTTTTGATTTGTTTTTGTTTGAACTATACGTGTCGTTTTTGAGTTGTATTGGGGTATATAACAGGACTTTGTTTTATGTACACTTGCATACTTACTGGAGTGGACCAGAAACCCAAAGTGAATGTTTGTTCGTTGTTTGTTGCTTGTGTTTGTTTATTGTAGATATGTATATAGAATATAGATATACATAAATTATAGGTATTGATATAAACTCTTCGTCTTCGTAAATATGAAAAAAAATCTAAAAATCTAAAAAAAATTATTGTCATAAAAAAAAGAAGAAGAAGGTAACAGTGGTATGGACCTTTAGCCCGTGGAGTATACAGTGACGATTAAAAAATATATGTAAATTCTTGCCAATATTTACATGCAAATTTTCAAATGATGTTAAATAAAATATTCAGAATGCTGGCTTACTTAAAAACGACTGCAGTTTTTATTGAGAATTTTAAAAATTGAATATTTCGACCATTTTTATCTTCCATTTCGTTTTTATTTTGTTTCAGAATTATTTATAACGTAAAAATATCGTGCCTCCCGAAAGCAGTATATATAGGTATTGGCCTCTCCCAAATTTTCGGCAGCAACTGTTAATAAAAAAATATTCACAACAAGA